>VDFB02263153.1:178459-243838 GCA_007258455.2 Sequoia sempervirens | reverse complement strand
AGAGACTAAAGGAGAATAAGGGACTATAATCCATTATTTCATCAACCAAATTTGTCCCATCCTAATAATAAGTCTATCCCTTTATTCCAATTTGGATTCCTTAGGTTGGGATATAGGTATACCTTTATGGTTTTTGGAGCTCATAGTTATAAGAGTCAAAATATCTAAGGATGATCAAATTTTATATTATTGTGAACACATGTAACACACCCTAATGTTAATTCTTGGTTAATTAGAACATGTTGAGAAATATATATAAATTTTAGTGTAGGAAAATGTATCCCTTTACATTTTCACACTTGTTTGGGCCCTTGAGAACTAAATGGACTTAATTGTGCCTTATTTATGGAGTTGTAAAGTGTTTTCTTACACTTTCACACTAATTTAGGTTTTTTTATTAATTAATTGGGATTCTTTATGCTTTATTTGGCCTTATTTTGCATCTACAAGCATTAATTAATGCATCTTTCTGAGATTAATCCTAACATCTACCAACATCTAATCATAATTCACATGTTTTTGGATTGTATGGCCTAGATTTAGTGATCTGGAAGTCATACACCACCTTGGGTGTATAAGTCCCACCTAAGTCTTGAGGGCCCGATCTGTATTTCACAATGAACTAAACAATTCATGAAAAATGTGTCCCAAGCTTAGCCTAATGGGACTCATATACCACTTCTGGCATATGATTCTTGCTTAGATTAGACCTAAATTAAATTCAAATTCTTGGTGGGATTTTATTCTCCTAGATATGATGTCGACTTGTAGTGTTGTAATTTTAGGAAATTTGGCATAAACAAGTATAAATACAAGGTTATTTCACATATTTTCTCCTAAGCTTTCAAGTATTCAAGCACTATAGAAAATTTATGATCAAGAGAGTTTACAAGAGAATTCAAGAGTTGATTATCAAGCATTTTGGAGTATTATTCAAGAATCAAGCATCATGTCAAAGTAATCATGCATCATGTTTATTTTTGAGCTAACATTTGTGATGTAAGGTTTCATGATTCAAGAAAGCATTCAAGTCAAGATACATATCATTCAAGAAAGAGTCAAGATCTACATCCATTGTAGCCATTACATACAAGATTGTAGCCTTTTGTTCTTAGGGTTTGGTGAGTTGCAACATATCATTTTGTTCATTCATCATTCCTCCTTTATATTTCTTTTCATTTGAAGGTTTGATTACCAAAATAGGGTTTGACCAAGGAAAACTCCTATCCACTAACAAAACAACATTTTCCCCTCTCTTTAGTGTGTGATTTTCAGATCTAGGTTGAAGACACATTGTAGAGAAAGATTGAAAAGAATGTAAAGTTGTCAAAGTTGTCACCTTGTTTACAAGATCACTAGAAGACCTCTACAAAGTAGAATTTTACATTTCAAATACATAAATTGGGATTGGAAGAAAGAGCAGATATTGAAGAGTAGATTCATATCTTGATCCTCTAAAAAAGCTAAGTAGGACTGATACACCACTTGTGGTGTATGAGTCCCAGTATAGCCACTTTTCCAAATTTTAGGAGTTCCAAACTTGTCATCATCAAATTCTTGTTTCAGCCCAAAAACCCTAATCTAGGACTAATATTCCCAACCTACCATATGAGTCCTAGTGTACTTTAAATTCAACATTTTCAACATCTCAGACCTTGTTCCAAGCTATTATAGGTTTCCAGGTGCACCTCTTTGATTTCTCATTTTTCTATTCTTATATACATTCATTTCTAGGTCATTTACTCAAGGTTTGCAAAGTATTAAGTTTCATCACTAGATCTTGCATGTTACTAGTCTTTCCAAGCCATATCTTGGTGGTTAACCCCCTTTTAGTCATTAATAACACCCTAGGAAAACCTTTAACATATCTCTTTCCTTCATTCCATGCTTGGGTTGAGATCTCTAGGGTTTCCTTGAGTGAAACTTGAGAGAAATAGGATCCTAACCCTAATTTTCTATCTCCCAAAAGGATATAACCTCATCCTATTTTTGAGATTTCATAAATATATGAAACAAATATGTAAAAGGGGTTGGTCATTGAGCCAATTTCTTGACTATAAGTGTATTGATGTAACTCTACTCTATAAGGGGATAATATATACCTTATAAAATATACAACTTGAATACTTAGTAAAAAAATTATAAATGAGAATGTAAATGGTGCTTTATAATAATTTAGGTGGATGGTCAAAAAAATTATGCATTCTTCTTACCACATTTTCTAATATGAATGCCATATGATCTAGATGAGTGTGTAACTATGGTCTAGAAAAAAAGTATACTTTTTTCCACACTTAATTTGGGAATGAATAATTAATGATAAAATGGACTTAATTATGCCTTAAATTTAGAGTGTTGTAAAGTGTACCTTTACACTTTCACACTAATCTAGGGATTTATTAATTAATTGAGTTTAATTTGAGGTTAATTGGCCCCTTTAATTCAAATCCAAACCTAGTAAATATTACATTTTCCAAGGGATATAACCTGACACTTTTAAATAATATTACAACACTTAATTTTATGAGGAATGTGTCCTAGTTTAGTGACCTAGGACCCATTCACCACCTAGTGAATGGATCCTCACTAGGTCCTAGGACCCCCTTTTTTGCATATCATTTCATATTTTCCAAAGTGTGTCCTAGTTAAGTGTGCTAGGACCCATTTTCCATATGGCGAATGGTTCCTAACTTAACTTAGGACCCCCCCTCGGGATATGTTATTGGTAGTATTTTAATGATTTCAAATCCTAGATTTGATGTCAGCTTATGTTATTTGAATTCCGGGAATTAAGAGTAAGATAAGTATAAATACAAGGCTATTTCACCTAGTTTCATCTAAGAATTTTTATGCATCTTAAGAGAAAGTTTATGATTTCAAGAGTTCACAAGAGCATTCGAGAAGGCATTCAAGGGCAGATTATTAAAGTTTATTGCAGCAATCAAGATCAGTTTCATCATGTCAAAGATTTAGTGCATCATGCATGATGTTGAGCTATAATATTGATGTAGTATTGAAGATCCAATTCAAACATTGTTTCACATCAACGTCCAAGGTTAAGATCTATATTCATCAAAGCCACTTCATGCTAGATTGTATATTTTTCATCCAAGACTTCATCTAAGGTATCATTGATTCATTTTTCATTTTTCATCCTTCATGTTTCATTGTTTCATCATAAGGTTTAATTACCAAAATGGGGTTTAACCAAGGAAAATCCCTATTCCCTTAAAAAAAAACATTTTTCTTCTCCTTTGATGTGTGTTTGTAGGTTTTAATTTTAAGATCAATTGGAGAAAAAAAGTTGCAAAAGTTGTCAAAGTTGTAAAAGTTTTCATATTTCTTGCAAGATCACGAAAAGTCTTCTACAAAATTTATTTCTAACTTTTAGGAGTTGAACACCTGGGATATGGGAGTGCATACATTGAAGAACAAGATATAGAAATTTATTTTCTAGAAATATAGTAGGGACCCATTCACCATTGGGTGAATGAGTCCTTAGTGAGGCCTGAAATAACACTTTTTTTAGAAAGGTACACATCATTTTGTAAACAAAAAATTTTGGCACTTGAATGCTTTATAGCCCTTCTAGGGTTTATCACCTAAAAGGGATGAAGATTAGGCCAAAATGCAATGTAAAGATTCAAAGATTAATGTGATGTGGGTGTAATGTGCCTAGATGAGCAAAACTAAGAAATGCAAAGTGTTTGAAAACACAGTGTTGTATGCAAACATGAGCTGGAAACATAAACAAATTGAAATAAAACTTAATGAAACTGATCGGGGTGCACCTGGAAACTGAAAGTAGATCTGGGAAGGTTTTGAAATGCTACATAATTCACTATTGGAGCTCACTGCACAGACTCATTCACCATAGATGGCAAATTAGTCCTATTTCTGGTAAAATTTGCTAGAATAGGTTTCAGGATGTCGAGAACACATAACTTCATAAAAAAAAAATTCCAACTTGGCAGTGGGACTCATTCTCCATAGATGGTGAATTAGTCTACCTATAGAAATCTGAAATGTCAAAGGTCAACTTTGTGGGTCCTGGTCTATACTTTTTTGCTTGTTGTGTTGCCAGATCTAAATCTACAGAAGACAAGCTAAAAGAGGTCTCCAAGCTTCAATTAGGTCTTCGTTTGACTTGGATGACTTTGATGACTTTGCAACACCTTTTTGAGATATTTCTCTTTGACAAATATGCCTACAAGACAAGAAAACACACATGCAAAGAGGGGAAAAAGGGTTAAGGGTTAAAGTATAGGGGTTTGTCTTGGTCAAACCCCACTTTGGTAATGAAACCCTTGAAAATGAAATGAAATAAAGAAGGAATGATGAACAAATAACATGTAATGCCATAAAATCACTAAACCCTTAATATTGAAGTCTAAAGATATGTCAATGGTTGCTCTAAGATGCCTTATAATTGCTTGATTGAATGATGTTATGATGCTTGAGTGAATGCTTAGATGGATTGAATGCATGAATGAATGGGGATTGAAATGAATAGAAAATCATATATTTATACACACTTGTGCCCTAATATCCCAAAAATACATCACAGGCCAACCTTAGGTATTTAGGAATAAAAACCTTCGAATAATTTAAGTTTATTTTTATTTTTTTGTGCCAAGAGGGACTCATTCACCCACCATGGCGAATGGGTCCCACTCAAGGCATATGAATGGGTGTCGGGAATTATATTGTATTAAATGATGTTTTCGGGTTTGTATTAAAAAACACACTTAATTAAGACTTGTAAGTACATAAAGGGGCCAAATAAAGCATAAGAAAGGTGTATTTGGTGATGAAAAGTCTAGAAAAGCGTGAAAGTTTGTTACAAGACTTTACAAAACTTAAAAATAACTTGATATGTGATAAAAAAAAGGGGGTATGTAGGTGAATTATGATGAGAAGAGTCTAGAAAAGTGTGAAAATGTCTTACAATGTACTTCATAACACCTTTACAAGACATCATAAAGTCTTAATGATTTATATAGATTCAAGACCTAATGTGAATGTGTGGGCCACATTGCAACATTAAATCAAGGAAAAATCAAGCCAAATAAGCACAAGGAGGGACAAAATAAGAAAAAGTAAAAGGGTTACTTTTTCCATGTCCACAGTTAGCCCCCACTTTAGTGAGAGGATGAACTTGCTTCAAACCCACACTAAAGTAGCCGAACATGCAATCAAGGGGGGTTTGAATGCACTAATGCTTGGTAAGATGAGACAGCAACAATCAAGAGGGATTATCAAGCCCCCGGGATCAAGATCGCATGGAAAACCAATCATAAGCACAAAGGAACACACATGAAAATGATGAAAATGAATGAAAGAAAGAAGATAAAGCTTTGATCATTTATCTACCCCATTATGGATTAGATCTAGGTTGTTTTTTTGGAAAATGCATACTCACTTTGGGGTGACATAACTTATGGTTGTCCTCTGAGTGAGAAATCCCAAGTATACTCACTCTGAGGCCACAAAACTTCCTGATAACTTTGATAAGGTGCCACAAAGAATAATGGTGTTTCGTGCTTCATGAGACAAGCAAAGCTTCGTATGCTTAGAACTCATCAAAAATACGATGGCACCACAGGCATGCAAGCTATGTTATGCAATGTGGCCATGAAAATGAAAAATGTATCATGCAAAATATATCCAAATGAGTCTTGCTTAGTTCATGTGAGGTATATAACTTAGGGAACATTGTGTCTAATGTCTCCAAGAGAGGGCCAATCAAAGAATAGAATATTCACAACTTAGGGGATCCACTGTGTCACATCATGCCACTAAGAGGAATGCAATATGCTGAGATAGATCACGCTCATGAAGGAAACTATACCCAATGTCATCCACAAAGTGACAAATGCATCATATGAAACAAGAAGGTTGCACTAAGAACCAAGAAAAAGAAAAATAATGCAAATGAATAATGCCAATTGTATGCCCCCACTTTAAAGGAATTTCTACACATTGTTTTGTGAGCAATTAATTTAAAGTAGCAAATAAAAAATTCCAAAAAGAAAGAAGACATGAGAGCCAACTTAGAAAGCCCCTATGCCAAGTCATATGTTTCTAAGTAAAGTTGCATCAAATGAAAAAGGAACAAAAGAAAGAGGGGTTGCCCCTAAAAAGAAACACACCAAACACATAAGGGATCTATGGATTTGGGGTTAGTATGTTCGTTGTTGTAATGTTTTGATTAAAGAGCTCGAAACTGTAATCATTCCCCAAATACACATAGAACTGGAAGAATGACACAAAGAGTGTGAAAACAAAAGAAAAATCCATTTTGAGTCAAAATGGAAGAGACATAGGATGTCTCAATGCTTTTCATCGTCCCAAAAATGAAAACACAAGCAAATGAAAAAGGAAAATAAAAAGACCTGTTGGGTCAACATGGAAGACACATAGGGTGTCTCAATGCTTTGCATCATCCCCAAGAGGAAAACACACAAAAAAGTGAAAAATAAAATAAAAGGACCATTTGGGTCAACATGGAAGAGACATAGGGCGTTTCAACAATTTGCATCATCCCTAAAAGGAAAACACAAAAAAAAAGAAAAAAGGAAAATAAAAAAGACCTATTGGGTCAACATGGAAGAGACATAGGGAATCTCAATGCTTTGCATCATCCCCAAAATGAAAACACAAAACAAAAGTGAAAAGGAAAAAGCATAGGCAATGTACGACATATAGAAGAATGAAGGTACAAATAGAGGAAGTGCACAAAGAGAGAGAACATCAAACATTAAGTTATAGGGGAGCACAATACACAAACTCAAAAGAGAAGGAAAATACTAGTAATACAAAGGCAAGTCGATCATCAAACAAGTCATCCACCTCTCAATATCAGTCAGGATAAGTAGAAGGTGAAAAAAATAGCTAGGGGACAAGGAAAAATGGATTACTAGGACAAGGCTAAAAACTTCTTGCCCCCACTAAGTGCAAGGAAAGAATGAACTGAGATAGGTGAGGGGAAAGGTCATGCAATAGTGAGAATGGAAGATTCTACAACTATTGCATGAGGAGGTGTGGGAAAGTGTACTATGGGATAATGGGATAGCAATCACTACCATCAAAGTGATACTCAATATTTCCTTCAATGTCCGAAATTCATCAATGCAGTGTCCAAGAACATGATGGTATTTACAATAGGGTACATTAGAATATTTAGGATGTATTACCATCCTATTCATAGGTGGTAATAGGATGAGACCTCGGTTTAAAAGAATTTGCAGTTTCCTTTCACACTCAGGTGGTGGATGAAGAGGAAACTTTAGTTTTTTCAATTTGTAAGGTCATTTGCATTTACTAGATTTACCTTTTTCATGAATTGGAGGAGGAAGAGGACCCATGGGGATCTTAGCATCCTTGTCATTGGAATCATTTAAGGGTTGTTCACGTGGAAGGAGAACATTCAAATCGAGAGGGGAATCTAAGATCATCGTGCCATCATCACGAAGTCTCTGATATGTTGAAGGAGGCTTGCTATCATGAGGAGGATCTTGATAGCCTAACCCGGTGGTGTTATCATCTTTTGGATGTTGTTCAAGTAGTTGATGAACATTATGATTAGTTGTTGTGTCACATCCTTGTTTTCTTAAGATGATAAAACATTTTCCATAAGTTTCTTCAAGGTTGATTGGAGTGCTAGTGACTTTGTGATCATAGAATGGTTGAGGAGCTACTTGTTTAGAGGAACTAGGTCCACCTATTAGAGGGAACTTAGCTCCTTCATTTATTTCCGAATGTAAGTAACCAAACATATCAGGAGGTGACATAGTAGGGAGGTCTGATTGTTTCATGGATGAATAAAAGGATGCATTGCCTTCGAGGTGGTCAAGGAATTTGTTTATGAACTTATTCATGCTGTCATCATCTTCTCCAATGATGTCAACATCACGAGGAGGACATTCATGAGGAGTTGAAGGAGCATGAGGAAGCTCAAGGTAACTAGGATTAGTTCCAAAGGCATAATTTTACATGTCCACTAAGGATTTTAATGGCATCCAAAACTTATTAAAGAAAAAGGCCATGATGCAAGTGTATGTAAGAAAACTAAATGCAAGTGTAGACATCCAAATTTGGACACTTAATTTATCCAAATTTAACACTTTTCGTCTAAACATCCTCTTATCCTAGTTAATTAAATAATATTACTATTATTTAATTAATATCTTTAATTCTGCCAAACCCCTAAGGTATTTAATTAATAATTAAATACCTTACCCTCCTTAATCCTCATTTCATCAAATAAATTAAATAAATATTACATTTATTTAATTTCTCACATGTCATTTTCATCTAATCCTAATCCATCTGCTAATTTCTTCATTAGGGATGTGCACATGCCTAATCCTTGATTAGGATGTGTCACATCCTCCAACTTTTGCAAGTTGGCTTCTAATCCTTATTTATTCTCTAATTATAGATTAATTAAGCTTAATCATTCTCCAAGGAATTTTTAATTCCTTTTTATTCTTCCTAGATTTCCCTCTTTTATATGTGAATTTTTAATTCACATTCCATCCTTCCAAGGCTTCTAAAACCTTGGACTTGTCACAATCTCCACATGTGACCAACCTTGGACTTGTCACAATCTCCACATGTGACCAAGTCCCACCTTTTGGAGCCCACCTTTTATCCTCTAGATCCTCCTAGGAATGTGAATTTTTAATTCACATTTATATCCCCAACCACCTTTCCTTTTCCCATGTAGATTTTTGAGGAATTCCAAAATTCCTCAAATGTTCCTTTCACTCCCACTTGGGGACAAGGAATCCCTTTTTAAGGAAATATCCTCACTCCCCAAGGTGCTTGTCCTTTTTCCACCTCATGTACCTTCTTGACACCTCACTTACACCTTATATCCCCTTGTCCACTTCACCCTCCACATGTCAAGATGTGAGGGCTTGTGGGTTCTCAACCCACCATAGCCCTTCATCTTGGGCTTGTTGGAGCAATCTTGACCATTGAATTCTCTAGAGAATTCAAAATCCTCTATAAATACCCCCTCCTCAAGGGCATTTTTGGAGAGAACACACTTTCATTTGGAGCAACCTTATGCTACCAATTTGCCTTCTCAACACTTTGTATTCTCATAGCTACATACTGCCAATTTGAATCCTCAATCCTCTACCATCATCTAACCATCTTTTTAATCATTCACACCTCCAATCTTGCATTTAGACATTCAAGCAATCATCTAAGGAGCACACAACCAATCCAAGCAAGGGCCAATCAAAGAGGTATCAACACCAAGGGAGGTAAAAACTATTTGTGTTTCATTTTGTTTACATTCTTTTTTGTTATATCACTCTTTTTGCTAATCTTGAGGTGTCCTTGGTATTTTGTCATTCATATTTCTTAGTTATTTTGCACATTTAGAGTGGTAGAAATTCCAAGGTATACATTTATGGCATGCCCGGTGGGGCCCACACACGGGTCTTGCATTTAACGTCTCTTTGAGTTAAGAATTTTGTAGGAAAAGCTCGCAGAAAGGTGGCAACGCCCTCTACTTTACCGCAGAAAGGCGGTAGCGCCCTCGCAGAAATGCGGTAGTGCCCCCGGCAGAAACATGGTAGCGCCCTCACATAAATGCGGTAGCGCCCCTATAGAAACTCGGTAGCGCCCCCGGCAGAAACGCGGTAGCGCCCTCGGCAGAAACACGGTAGTGCCCCTCGCAGAAATGTGGTAGAGCCCCATGCAGAAACGCGGTAGCGCGCCACGCAGAAACGCGGTAGCGCCCTACGCAGAAACGCGGTAGCACCCCAAAATAGCATAGTTTGGAAGGTTAAATAGGCATTTTGGCTTCATTTTTGCTCTAGTTTTTTGCTATTTTCACGTGATAACTCTCTAACGTTGTTTTGGCAAGAATATTGCTATTTTTTGCTAACGTTTTGCAGCATATTATGGAAAAATTTGACCAAAGACGAAAAAGAGGACAACTAACATTTGTTTGCATGGTCATCTACATAATTAGACTTTCAAAAATTATCTTTTCTGTTTTCAAACATAGTCTAATTAGGGGGATTAAACCTCATTGTTTGCTGTGGTTGTTTACTTCTGTGTTACCCAAGGGGGCATTGATTTGTTTTTACTTTCCCCTTGCACTTCATGTGAGCCTAGGGAGTAGTTGGAAACAGTTAGTGTCTTCCTTTTAGTGGGACCTGCTTGGGGATTTCATCACCCCAAGGGACTATTCCAACCACGTGTACCGGCAAGGTATATAAAGGGGGGAGAATGAAAGTTGTACCCCAATCCAGTTACGTCGTAATTGGTGGAGCGTCGAAGCTAGGGTGATACCTAGATAGACGTGAAGAGTTGGTCCGAGCCTTTCAGTATCTCGCTAGGGTTCCCGACTCACGCTTGTGACAGACTGGTGTTCACGGTTGTGCCTCACGTACTGAGAGTATATCGAGGACTCCCTAGAAGCCTTGTGCATCCTAGATTAAGACGTTGCCTTGCCATACCCATAATATTAATCATAGGATTGTGCTTGCTTGAGGTGTTATCTCTTGAAAAATCTTTCAAATTTTTGATACTTTGGACTTGTTTTATCATTTTGTGTCCTTGCCATAGCCTTTGCCATCAAAAACCAAGCTTTGTCCCCACAGAAACGCGTTAGAACCCCCGCAGAAACGCGGTAGCACCCTACGCAGAAACGCGGCAGTGCCCACGTAGAAACATGGCAGCGCCCTACGCAGAAAGGCGGTAGCGCCCCTGATTTACTACAGAAATGTGGTAGCGCCCCTGATTTACTATAGAAAGGCGGTAGCACCCCTGATTTACTACAGAAAGGTGGTAGCGCCCCTGATTTACTGCAGAAAGCTGTCTACGCCCCTGATTTGCTGCAGAATGCTGGCTATGCCCCTTTAACTTCCCGAGGCTATCATTTACAAACCGTGCATCAGATCAACTTCATTCAAAAACCAAAATTGCTCAATTTTTTGAGCTCTATCTAGTGGTACCTTTTGTTTCTTCCTATCTAATCAAACCAATCCATTCCTCTAATCAAATAATCAATCTAAACACCCCAATCCTATTGAGTTCATCCAATCACAATCATCCAATCAATATCATCTAATCATTTGATCCTATCTAATCAAACTGATCTACTACTTTAATCAAATTCATCAAATCATCTACCTGATCCAATCATCTGTTTACCGGATCCCATCAAAATCAAAATCAATCCCATCGCATCATCTAATCATCCTAATCTGAGCTTTTGTCTAATCTTGATCTGAGCTTGACTTAAATCCCAATTTGAGCTTTCATCCATCTCCATTCAAAATCTTTTATCCATCCTCTTTATCCTGTCACCATCATGAATCCTCATCCTCCATCAATAGTAGTCAAGGGAAACCCTAATTACATGGACAACGATAACGAGAGTCTTGTCAATCAAGAAGAATATGACATAGATCCCCTTGACACTATCATCTCTAGTAAGCTTTCTCCACCCACTTTCCAAAATCCAATTACTCCTATGAGCCATCCCGTTATGTCTTCATCCATGCCTAGTCATGCTCCTTATGACACCTTTGACAATGGATATCCAGTATCTTCTTCATCCCCATATTTGTCATGTCCTTCATCTAAATCATCCTCTTATACAACATCTACATCCTCTTATCCTAATTTTACATCCCAATACTCTTATTACAATTCCCCATCCATGTCCCCCTATCCTAATCCTCTTTTCCAATCTTCCCATACTAATCCTACATCCACACCCTTTTACCTTAATCCTACATCCACATATCCTCATCCTAATCCACCATCCCATCCCTGCTATAATCCATCCCCATCCCTCTTTGTCCCACTACACCACCTATATCCTCTTGTCCTAATCACAATCCATGTCCCCTATCTTAATTCCACCACTCCAATATCCTTAACCTTAACCCTCCATCCATCCCATTCCATCCATCTACTCCTAGTCCTCCATCCAATCCCATTCTTCCTCCATCCAATCCTAATCCCCCATCTACTCATAGTCCAACATTCAATCCCATTCCTCCATCTAACCCTAGTCCACCAATCCATGAAATCATCATCCTACCACCCCAGCCAAGCCAACCATATGCAAGTCTCTCATTTCAGAAGTTCTCCAAGGACTCATGACAAAAGCCATCCCCAACTCCACATCTTGAAGTCATGGAATCATGCCATCCCAATCCATCATCCACAGTCACTAGTGATGAGACCCTTCTCCATACCACACCTATTATTGATGTTACCACCCCTAGTACTGCTCAAACCATTGAAACCATTGAACCCACTAAATCCATTGAACCCACATCCCCTACTCCAAGAACCACCGAATCCATCGAAGACACCCAATTCAAATCCACTCCCTCTACTCCTAGATCCACCCAAATCCAATCCACTCCTCCCACTCCCAGTAGCGCCAAAACCCATTCCAATGAACCTCATGAATCTTCCAGCCCTCCATCTTCTCCGCTTGAAGAGTCCCAACAAGACTCCATTACCATGCCTTCCGCACATGATGAGTCATGCCAAGAGTCTAATCCAAAGCATGCCAGCATATCCCCTTCTCCAAATCAAGATCGTACCATCCCATCTAGTCCACCTCAAGATCACAGTCCCCCATCCATTCCATCCCATGATCCCCTTGTCATTCAAGCTTCCACTACTCCATCTCCATCTCCATCTCCATTGCATGAGCCTACTACCACAAATCCAGATCCTATCATGGCCCCTACTCCCTCTCCTAATGTTGCTATCCCATCATCTCCTTCTCATTATTCCCCATCATCGCTTAAAAATGCTATCCCCCCACCGCTTGCATATCCCCTTGGTACTCTCACATTCTTCCATGGTGGCCTCCTTGCAGAAGAAAATCATAGTGTATTTACCAACCCTCCTCTTCCACCTAATAATGAGCTCGCATCATTCTTCCAGAATAACAAAAATCCTGTCATAGATCAAATGCTCAAGAGAATGAACTATCAAGGAAAAGGTTTAGGCCTTCATGAGCAAGGTATTATAGAGCCCATCCAAGCTAAAGAACATTTGTATCCACAAGGTCTTAGATGTACTACTCACGACTCGCAATCCAAAAATGTTGGTACAACCTCTAGACGTCCTCAACGAACCTCTTCCAAAAGAAATGTCGGCTCTTCCCATCGCCCCACCAGATCATATGTGGCCATCCCTCCTCCTTTATCGTATCACCTCAAAACAACCGTCCATCTTCCTCCTTCATCTGCTCCATCCATTTTGGGTCCTTACATCCCTCCATCTACCATCTCCAATCCTCCATCTACCATGCCCTTGTTTCCTCTAGGTCTTACGTCTATTTTGGGCCCCTATATCCCAAAATCACCTCCTGTCTCGTCCTATCCATCCTTTCATCCATCCAACACCTATCCATCTCATCCATCATAAACATCCCTCTCACATACCCCATGGTCAGGATCAACAAAGGCACATACCCACACATCTCCATCTACACGTAATCCTCGTAATCCTACCTCCATCACTCCACATCATCCATCTTCTCACACCCATCCCATTGCTACTAAAAGCACTTTGGTTGTTAAAGAAAAAATGCATCAATCTAAACATCCACATGAATCAAAAGCTTCCCATGTCCCCTCTAAAAGACATGTTAAAGAAAAGAAAAACAAAATCCAAAATCAAAATCAAATCTATAGCTCACAAAGAGCCACCAAAGCAAAAATCCAAACCATGTGGATCCCAAAGAAAAAAGATGCAATGCCCTCACATGAAAAATCAGTAAAAACATCCAAAGTCGCTAATCCACAAGCTAATCATACACCCCTTTCATATCCTACGTCTGTTTTGGGTCCCTATGTCCTGAAATTCAACATTCCATCTCCTCCATTATCCCCACATTCTCCATCTCTTAATCCTCTTATCTTTTCACATCCACCACCACATGTGCCAATGTTGGTCCTGAACGCATCTCCCCATCACATATCTACCCCATCATTCCATCCATACCCTTTGCAGCATCCCATCCATTATCCCATGTATCTCCCCTCTCAAATCCCCCTAATTCATCCTCTTGCATAATCCATTTATCCTCATAGGTTGTACCAACATCCAATAGTCGGTTCGAACATGGGCTCTTACTACATCGTATAGAACTTGATGCTTGAGCCCTTCATCCATACTCCCTTATCCACATCCCTATCCTTATCCATTTTCATCCCCCTACTATCCAAAAAAGTAAAGAGAAATAATTCGTCCAATGGTGAAAACTTGGCAAACAAGCGCCTTGGATAAGTACCATGATGAAAACCTAGCAAACAGGTGTCATGCATAAATCCCCATCTACACTTGGGGGAAACTTCCTGATATGCATTCCCTCCATCCGCTATGCTTCCAGCTATGCACCCATCTTCCTGTTATCTGTCATAAATCCCCCCATCCCACCTATCTTCCGCATCCTACCATCATATCCCATTTATCTCCCTTTCCCTCCATCCTTCTTGTGATCTTGATCAAAATAGGGTCACCTACCTATGCATGCTTTGGAAACCTATTGGTATATATCCCCTTCATCCATGCTCTCTCATATTCCTTAGTCACCCATCCTATCCTCATCTAATTATCTCCTTTATCTTCCCATCCACTTGTCTTCTATCCCTCATGCCTCCTCATATATGACATATCTAGAGTGGGGGCATCTGCTTCCTTTGTGACATAGTCCTTGAAGACATCATCCGTCACAACATCCCTTCATCTCCCTATCCATCTATCATAGCATCCCTTCCATCTCCCCGTCCTTATCTTCGTATCCATCTATCCTAGTATCCCTTTCATCTCCCAATCCTTTTGTCCCTATCCATCTATCACATCATCCCTTCCATCTCCCCATCCTTCTCTTTATATCTAGCTATCCTAGCATCCCTTTCATCTCTCAATCCTTATATTCCCATCCATCAAAACAATCCCTCCTCTCCCCCATCCCTATATCTTTATTCCTTCTACCATCTTTATCCTCATCCTATCTCATCCCATCTCACAATCCCTTGTCATTGGTATCTGCCTCTAGGCCTTCCCCCCATGCAACCCAATACCATTTATCTCATTGTCATCACCCCTGCTTCTCTCGCACATCTTTCCAATCTCTTATCACTTTTAATCACTCATCTATCTATCATATCATCCTCCTAAGTCATTTTAATGCTTTGGATAACTATCCCATCCCTGAGCTTTATTTGATCATCATCATCCTATCCAATCCAACAGGTCTGTCTTATCTTGTCGTATCGGTCCCACCTTTTTATCCACTTATCCAATCATCTTATCATCATTTATCCATTGTTTGCCTTTGGTCTTGTCGAACTACGTTTCCCCTACACTTTCACGTAGGCAAGGTCGATCATTTGATCTGCCCCTAAGGTTCCATCATCGATCTTCATTGTCCACTTTGGTCCTCTATCATCTATCATTGGTCTTTCTCCTTTTGTCCATCCTATCTTTACCATCCATCAATGTCTCCATCTTGGTCAGTCATCCGCCTTTCACTGAACTACGAGGGCTCTGCGCTTTCACGTAAGCAAGGCTAATATTTGATCGGCCCCCGAGCCCCTAGGTCCTTAGGGTGTGTTAGTCCCATGTCTTGTCTTCCTTGTGTCGTGCCATCAAGCTATGCCCTTATCTCGCTGGTTCTTAACAAACGAGATCCACTTGTATCATGAGATCCAATCGATTTTGAACATCCCATGTCATAACAATCTTTTAGTTTCGTATCCATCATCTTCAGTCTCAACAGGATGCATCTTTCCTAACAGACCTCATCAATCCCATCCATCCCCTTGATCCTATGGCAATGGACATTTGATATTGATTGCAATCTTTTGATGCTTTTGGATTTTGTTTATCATTCGAGCTCCTTATCATCACTTGTCAAGACTCCCATAATCCATCATATTATGGTGTGTTTTGATTGGTCAACATAGGGGCATATCTTGATCTTTTTATGTCTATTTGTGTCTTCTTGGTTGTCCCACGTAGTACCCACCAAGATCCCTGAGGTCTTGAGTTATGCTGGGGCATCTTTTTGTGCTTGTAGTTATCTCAATACCTGGCCCGATCAAGGTCTTTATGACTTTGGGGTGTTGGGATAACCTTCTTGTCTGTTGTATTTGTTTTATGCATTAGACACTAATTTGCCTTGGTTCTTCATACCTTGGTGTCTTGTGTTTGATGCTATAGCAAAAATCAGTGCTCCGAAGATGGAAAATTGTATTTCATTTTCCATTTCATCATCTTGCATGTATCCCCCCATCCCCCCATCATTTTTCCTATCTTTTCATCCCTTCTCTTACCTCTTACATTATTCTTTCCTTCCCTCCCCATCCTTTTTCTTACCTCCCTTTGTCGACCGCCCCTACAGGGCAGTATCTCCGCCCCGCGCAGGGCGGTGGAACCACCCCTGCAGGGCAGCATCTCCGCCCTGCGCAGGGCGATGGAACCGCCCCGCACAGGTCGGCGGAACTGCCCCGCGTAGGGCGGCGTCTCTGCCCCGCGCAAGTAGGCGTCTCAGCGATCAATTTCCCTGTCGCGGTCGGCGTCCAGCCCACCAGGCGGTCGCCCAGCAGCGGTCGGTGTCAGCCCTTCTTGAATTGCGTCTCAGCCCATACCGAGGCGGCACATGCAATTAAATCGCCCATGAGAACAGCATTACTTATGCGCCGCAATGGCGTCTCCGTAGCCTTGGTCGGCTCGCCAGATGCGTGACGCAGCCCATAGCGGTGGCATCTCCGCCAGCGGTCGGTAATCACCTACCGGGTGAACCACAAGCGCAAGTCGGTAGAACCACCCCGCGCTAGCTTTTTCCCCCCATTTTCCACTAATTTTTGACTTTTTTTAAACAATCTGATCCCGACCCATTTCCTAATTTCCCTCCATGAACAAAACCCATGTCTTCAATTTTTTAAAATTGATTTTTTATTTTTACCCCGACACTTCTAGAGGCCATAACTTTTGACTCGGGTGTCCGTTTGAGCTAAAATTTGACGGGTAGTTGCGTTTCGCGATAACGAGTGGATTTCCAATTAATTTCTTTGAAAGCTATTGGAACCCGTTTTGACCCATTTTTGGGGTCTCAAAATTTCATCTTGACCCTCAAAATCCCAATTTAGTGTTTTTTTCCAACATTTTGAAAATTTGTTTTCGTTCATAACTCAAAATGCATATCTCAAATTTGGGATGTTAGTTGGAAATTCATCCTATCTCCCCAATGGGTATTTCTTGGAAAAAATTGGGACTCTCAAACATACATCTATGAGGTTTCCTAAAATGACAAAATTTAACAATTTTTAAAAATTGCCAAATTGGAAAAAATCTGATTGTCAATACCTTACGCCCCTTTAAAATCCAGAACTCGGTGTAGAATCAATCCAATCATATCCTTCCATCATTCTGGTCTTCAATCCAATCCTCATCTGAGCCTCAATCTTGTCCCAACCTGAGTTTAACCAAACCCTTAATCTGAGTTTTAGTCCATTTGTAGTCCAAATCTTTGGATATCAAACCAAATCTTAAGATACTTCTCTCCATCTCACATATCAATCTTCTCCTCATCTGTTCAATCTCGCACAAATCACCTAATCAAATCCTTGGTCTTGTCCCCAGTCTCATTACTAGCCTTGACCCATCATCATCATCATCCATTGGTCATCCTTATCCCTTTGGTGTTGTTTTGGGATGTATCCTTTCCTCATCAACAACACTTTCATCATCATCATCCATTGGTCATCCTTATCCCTTTGGTGTTGTTTTGGGATGTATCCTTCCCTCATCAACAACACTTTCATCATCATCATCATCCATTGGTCATCCTTATCCCTTTGGTGTTGTTTTGGGATGTATCATTCCCTCATCAACAACACTTTCATCATCATCATCGGGAGGTATTCTTCCCTATCCCTTTGGTTTTTTTTTGGGATGTATCCTTCCCTCATCAACAACACTTTCATCATCATCATCGGGAGGTATTCTTCCCTATCCTTTAGTGGTGTTTTGGGATGTATCCTTCCCTCATCAATACCACTCAGTGGGATGTATCCTTCCCTATTCTCGTGTTTTTTTGGGATCTTTAATTCCTTCATTGACAACACTCCATCCATCATCAACCCATTTTGGCTTGTACCTCAATTGGGGCAACATCACCTTTTGTCCTCAAATCCATTTGTGCTCCATCCATCTCCTATCGCTTCTCCTTCTCTCTTGCCCATCACCTTGCATCATCTTCCTCATCTCCCCTTGCATCACATCATCTATTTCGAGAGCACACACGTGTTCTCTTTAACTTGCATGTCCTCTCGAGGGAGCATCAATCCCTACTCTTCATCTTCACCCCCATCGTCTTTCTTCCTAGTCATCCTTTTGATGATTGGGGCATCTTTTCTAATCTAACCATCTTCTTCTAGGTTCTATGTTTTAATATTCTTTGAAATGATGCTACTTCATAACACCATCTCAAAGAGGGGAAAAATGTAGACATCCAAATTTGGACACTTAATTTATCCAAATTTATCACTTTTCGTCTAAACATCCTCTTATCCTACTTAATTAAATAATATTACTATTATTTAATTAATATCTTTAATTCTGCCAAACCCCTAAGGTATTTAATTAATAATTAAATACCTTACCCTCCTTAATCCTCATTTCATCAAATAAATTAAATAAATATTACATTTATTTAATTTTTCACATGCCATTTTCATCTAATTCTAATCCATCTCCTAATTTCTTCATTAGGGATGTACACATGCCTAATCCTTGATTAGGATGTGTCACATCCTCCAACTTTTAAAAATTGACTTTTAATCCTTATTTATCCTCTAATAATAGATTAATTAAGCTTAATCATTCTCCAAAGAATTTTTAATTCTTTTTTATTCTTCCTAGATGTCCCTCTTTTATATGTGAATTTTTAATTTACATTCCATCCTTCCAAGGCTTTTAGAACCTTGGACTTGTCACAATCTCCACATGTGACCAAGTCCCACCTTTTTGGAGCCCACCTTTTATCCTCTAGATCCTCCTAGGAATGTGAATTTTTAATTCACATTTATATCCCCAACCACCTTTCATTTTCCTATGTAGATTTTTGAGGAATTCCAAAATTCCTCAAATGTCCCTTTCACTCCCACTTGGGGACAAGGAATCCCTTTTTAAGGAAATCTCCTCACTCCCCAAGGTGCTTGTCCTTTTTCCACCTCATGTACCTTCTTGACACCTCACTTACACCTTATATCCCCTTGTCCACTTCACCCTCCACATGTCAAGATGTGAGGGCTTGTGGGTTCTCAACCCACCATAGCCCTTCATCTTAGCCTTGTTGGAGCAATCTTGACCATTGAATTCTCTAGAAATGATGCTACTTCGTAACACCATCTCAAAGAGGGGCAAAATGTAGACATCCAAATTTGGACACTTAATTTATCCAAATTTATCACTTTTCATCTAAACATCCTCTTATCCTAGTTAATTAAATAATATTACTATTATTTAATTAATATTTTTAATTCTGCCAAACCCCTAAGGTATTTAATTAAATACCTTACCCTCCTTAATCCTCATTTCATCAAATAAATTAAATAAATATTACATTTATTTAATTTCTCACATGTCATTTTTATCTAATCCTAATCCATCTCCTAATTTCTTCATTAGAGATGTGCACATGCCTAATCCTTGATTAGGATGTGTCACATCCTCCAACTTTTGCAAGTTGTATTTTAATCCTTATTTATCCTCTAATTATAGATTAATTAAGCTTAATCATTCTCCAAGGAATTTTTAATTCTTTTTTATTCTTCCTAAATTTCCCTCTTTTATATGTGAATTTTTAATTCACATTCCATCCTTCCAAGGCTTCTAGAACCTTGGACTTGTCACAATCTCCACATGTGACCAACCTTAGACTTGTCACAATCTCCACATGTGACCAAGTCCCACATTTTTGGAGCCCACCTTTTATCCTCTAGATCCTCCTAGGAATGTGAATTTTTAATTCACATTTATATCCCCAACCACCATTCCTTTTCCCATGTAGATTTTTGAGGAATTCCAAATGTCCCTTTCACTCCCACTTGGGGACAAGGAATCCCTTTTTAAGGAAATCTGCTCACTCCTCAAGGTGCTTGTCCTTTTTCCACCTCATGTACCTTTTTGACACCTCACTTACACCTTATATCCCCTTGTCCACTTCACCCTCCACATGTCAAAATGTGAGGGCTTGTGGGTTCTCAACCCACCATAGACCTTCATCTTGGCCTTGTTGGAGCAATCTTGACCATTGAATTCTCTAGAAATGATGCTACTTCGTAACACTATCTCAAAGAGGGGCAAAATGTAGACATCCAAATTTGGACACTTAATTTATCCAAATTTATCACTTTTCATCTAAACATCCTCTTATCCTAGTTAATTAAATAATATTACTATTATTTAATTAATATCTTTAATTCTGCCAAATCCCTAAGGTATTTAATTAATAATTAAATACCTTACCCTCCTTAATCCTCATTTCATCAAATAAATTAAATAAATATTATATTTATTTAATTTCTCATATGTCATTTTCATATAATCCTAATCCATCTCCTAATTTCTTCATTAGGGATGTGCACATGCCTAATCATTGATTAGGATGTGTCACATCCTCCAACTTTTGCAAGTTGGCTTTTAATCCTTATTTATCCTCTAATTATAGATTAATTAAACTTAATCATTCTCCAAGGAATTTTTAATTCCTTTTTATTCTTTCTAAAATTCCCTCTTTTAGATGTGAATTTTTAATTCACATTCCATCCTTCCAAGGCTTCTAGAACTTTGGACTTGTCACAATCTCCACATGTGACCAAGTCCCACCTTTTTGGAGCCCACCTTTTATCCTCTAGATCCTCCTAAGAATGTTATATCCCCAACCACCTTTCCTTTTCCCATGTAGATTTTTGAGGAATTTCAAAATTCTTCAAATGTCCCTTTCACTCCCACTTGGGGACAAGGAATCCCTTTTTAAGGAAATCTCCTCACTCCCCAAGGTGCTTGTCCTTTTTCCACCTCATATACCTTCTTGACACCTCACTTACATCTTAAATCCCCTTGTCCACTTCACCCTCCACATGTCAAGATGTGAGGGCTTCTGGGTTCTCAACCCACCATAGCCCTTCATCTTGGCCTTGTTGGAGCAATCTTGACCATTGAATTCTCTAGAAATGATGCTACTTCGTAACACCATCTCAAAGAGGGGAAAAATGTAGACATCCAAATTTGGACACTTAATTTATTCAAATTTATCACTTTTTGTCTAAACATCTTCTTATCCTAGTTAATTAAATAATATTACTATTATTTAATTAATATCTTTAATTCTGCCAAACCCCTAAAGTATTTAATTAATAATTAAATACCTTACCCTCCTTAATCCTCATTTCATCAAATAAATTAAATAAATATTACATTTATTTAATTTCTTACATGTTATTTTTATCTAATCCTAATCCATCTCCTAATTTCTTCATTAGGGATGTGCACATGCCTAATCCTTGATTAGGATGTGTCACATCCTCCAACTTTTGCAAGTTGGCTTCTAATCCTTATTTATCCTCTAATTATTAATTAAGCTTAATCATTCTCCATATAATTTTTAATTCCTTTTTATTCTTCCTAGATTTCCCTCTTTTATATGTGAATTTTTAAGTCACATTCCATCTTTCTAAGGCTTCTAGAACCTTGGACTTGTCACAATCTCCACATGTGACCAAGTCCCACCCTTTTCGAGCCCACCTTTTATCCTCTAGATCCTCCTAGGAATGTGAATTTTTAATTCACATTTATATCCCCAACCACCTTTCCTTTTCCCATGTAGATTTTTGAGGAATTCCAAAATTCCTCATATGTCCCTTTCACTCCCACTTGGGGACAAAGAATCCCTTTTTAAAGAAATCTCCTCACTCCCCAAGGTGCTTGTCTTTTTTCCACCTCATGTACTTTCTTGACACTTCACTTACACCTTATATCCCCTTGTCCACTTCACCCTCCACATGTCAAGATGTGAGGGCTTCTGGGTTCTCAACCCACCATAGCCCTTCATCTTGGCTTTATTGGAGCAATCTTGACCATTGAATTCTCTAGAAATGATGCTACTTCGTAACACCATCTCAAAGAGGGGCAAAATGTAGACATCCAAATTTGGACACTTAATTTATCCAAATTTATCACTTTTCATCTAAACATCCTCTTATCCTAGTTAATTAAATAATATTACTATTATTTAATTAATATCTTTAATTCTAAACCCTAAGGTATTTAATTAATAATTAAATACCTTACCCTCCTTAATCCTTATTTCATGAAATAAATTAAATAAATATTACATTTATTTAATTTCTCACATGTCATTTTCATCTAATCCTAATCCATCTCCTAATTTCTTCATTAGGGATGTGCACATGTCTAATCCTTGATTAGGATGTGTCACATCCTCCAACTTTTGCAAGTTGGCTTCTAATCCTTATTTATCCTCTAATTATAGATTAATTAAGCTTAATCATTCTCCAAGGAATTTTTAATTCCTTTTTATTCTTCTTAGATTTCCCTCTTTTATATGTGAATTTTTAATTCACATTCCATCCTTCCAAGGCTTCTAGAACCTTGGACTTGTCACAATCTCCACATGTGACCAACCTTGGACTTGTCACAATCTCCACATGTGATCATGTCCCACCTTTTTGGAGCCCACCTTTTATCCTTTAGATCCTCCTAGGAATGTGAATTTTTAATTCACATTTATATCCCCAACCACCTTTCTTTTTCCCATGTAGATTTTTGAGGAATTCCAAAATTCCTCAAATGTCCCTTTCACTCCCACTTGGGGACAAGGAATCCCTTTTTAAGGAAATCTTCTCACTCCCCAAGGTGTTTGTCCTTTTTCCACCTCATGTACCTTCTTGACACCTCACTTACACCTTATATCCCCTTGTCCACTTCACCCTCCACATGTCAAGATGTGAGGGCTTGTGGGTTCTCAACCCACCATAGCCCTTTATCTTGGCCTTGTTGGAGCAATCTTGACCATTGAATTCTCTAGATAATTCAAAATCCTCTATAAATACCCCCTCCTCAAGGGCATTTTTGGAGAGAACACACTTTCATTTGGAGCAACCTTATGCTGCCAATTTTCCTTCTCAACACTTTGTATTCTCATAACTACATACTGCCAATTTGAATCCTCAATCCTTTACCATCATCTAGCCATATTTTTAATTATTCGCACCTCCAATCTTGCATTTAGACATTCAAACAATCATCTAAGGAGCACACAACCAATCCAAGCAAGGGCCAATCAAAGAGGTATCAACACCAAGGGAGGTAAAAATTGTTTGTGTTTCATTTTGTTTACATTCTTTTTCGTTATATCACTCTTTTGGCTAATCTTGAGGTGTCCTTGGTATTTTGTCATTCATATTTCTTAGTTATTTTGCACATTTAGAGCGGTAGAAATTCTAAGGTATATAGCAAGAAATGGAATAAAATAGCTAATATGGAAATTTTGATAGAATGCAATAACAAAAAATATAAAAGTAGAAAATGTGTTGAAAGTAAAAGATGCAACTGGACTAATTCCCCTAGGGTGGGGAATGAGTCCAGGGATGATTTTTTTTGAAAATTTTCAGAAATTTTAAAAACAATTTGATGTGTTTTAGATTGTATGATGTAGAATTATAATGCAAATGCATAATTTTAGTGTTTTTAAATGATTTGAAATGCAAAAATGATAGCTATATGATATTTTCACTAATGCAAATTTGAAAACCCTAAGATACAAAACAATGCAAAACCTAATGCAATGTTGATGCAAACTAGCCCTACGATGCGAATGTACTTGAAATCAGAAGTAAAAATGTTATAAATTCAGGTTCACCAAAATGTAAACAAAGATTTTTGGCACCCAAATACTTTATAGCCCTTCTAAGGTTTTTCACCTAAAACGGATGAAGATTGAGCCAAAATGCAATGTAAACATTCAAATATTAATTTGATGTGGGTGTAATGTGCCTAGATGAGCAAAGCTAAGAAATGGAAAATGTTTGAAAATATAGTATTGTATGTAAAAATGAGCTAGAAACATAAATAAATTGAAATAGAACTTAATGAAACTAATCGGGGTGAACCTAGAAACTAAAAGAAAACTTGGGAAGGTTCTAAAATGCTGTAGAATTCACTATTGAAGCCCACTGGGACTCATTCACCACAGATGGCTAATTAGTCTCGTTTCTTGTAAAATCTGTTGAAACAAGTTTTGGGATGTTGAGAACACAGAACTTCAGAAAACACTTTTTCTAGCCTAGCAGTGGGACTCATTCACCATAGATGGTGAATCATTCCACCTATAGAAATATGAAAAATCAAAGGTCAACTCTATGCGTCCTAGTCTGTACTTTTTTGCTTGTCATGTTGTTTGATTTAAATCTGCAAAAGACAGGTTGAAAGAGGTCTCCAAGATTCAATTAGGTCTTTGTTTGACTTGGATGACTTTGATAACTTTGTAACACCTTTTTGACACCTTTCTCTTTGACAAATATACCTACACGACCTGCAAACACACATGCAAAGAGGGGAAAAAGGGTTAAGGGCTAGAGTATAGGGGTTTGCCTTGGTCAAACCCCACTTTGGTAATCAAACCCTTGATAATGAAATGAAATAAAAAAGGAATGATGAACAAATAACATGCAATGTCATAAACTCACCAAACCCTTAATGTTGAAGTTTGAAGATATGTCAATGGCTGCTCTAAAATGCTTGTTAATTGCTTGATTGAATGATGTTATGATGCTTTAGTGAATTCTGAGATGGATTGAATGCATGAATGAATGGGGATTAAAATGAATAGAAAATTATATATTTATACACGCTTGTGCCCTAATTTCCCAAAAATATAGCATCACAAGCTGGCCTTAGGTCTTTAGGAATAAAAACCCACTAGTAATTTAAGCTTATTTTGATTTTTTTGTGCCAAGAGAGATTCATTCATGCACCATGGCGAATTCAAGGCATAGGAATGGGTGTCAGAAATTATATTGTTTTAAATGATTTTTATTGGATTTGTATTAAAAAATACACTTAATTAAGACCTTTAAGTGCATAAAGGGGTCAAATAAAGCATAAGAAAGGTGTATTTGGTGATGACAAGTCTAGAAAAGTGTGAAAATTTGTTACAAGACTTTACAACACTTAAAAATAAGAATTGGTAAGTGATAAAGAGAGGGTATGTAGGTGGATTATGATGAGAAGAGTCTAGAAAAGTGTGGAAATGTCTTACAAAACTTCACAACACCTTTACAAGACATCATAAAGTCTTAATGATTTATAAAGATTCAAGACCTAATGTGAATGTGTGGGCCACATTGAAACATTAAATAAAGGAAAAATCAAGCCAAATAAGTACAAGGAGGGACAAAACAAGAAAAATTAAAATGGTTACTTTTTCTGTGTCTACACATTTTAACATCTTAAAACCTAAATTTTTACTGTTATAATAGTTAGGTTTGTTTTCTGTCTATTATTTATGCATTATACCCCTCATAATTGAATGGAAAAATCAAGTCAAAATTAGGTTCATCCATTTGGTAAGCTATTTGGGTGAAGCTCTTTTTCTTTGTTTCATTTTGTGAACCCAACCTCTTTTTGAACATTGTATTTTTCTGATTTTGAAGTCTCCTTGGCATATAAGATTAGATCTTGCATTCATTTTCACTAAATTGGATCTCATTTAGGGTGTCTAGTTTGCATTCAAATTTTCATCTCATCTAGGGTTTTAGGATTGCATTATTTGCATTCTTTAAATCTGAAAAATACTAAAAAATCAATCATCTTGCATATCATATAAACTTGCATTTGAAAATAAAAACAAAATTGCATATCAAACTAGGTCGTTTAGTTCATCATTTTGTCACTTTTCAACTTGCATTTCACATTGCATTTATAAAAAATTGCACTTGAAACTTACTGTAGCAAACTTGAATTTCAAAATCATTAGAAAAAAATTGAAAATCTATAAAAATCAATTTCAAAACCATAATCTAGGACCCATTCACCATAGGGAGAATTAGTCCTTATTAGGGTTACAAAGAAAGAAAGTTTTCTCAAGTTATAAGCTATAGTTTCTAATTCAGAGTCCCCTAAAAAAGTGTACTGTTGATGGTGTTTTTATGCACTTCTCAACACAGGCAGTGCATAGGTGCACTACCTCTCTTGAAAGATAATCTTCCACAATCAAATTGCAGAACACTATCCCAAGGTCTCTCAGATGTCAGGTCTTGACAGTGCTTAGATACCTCAGTAGTTTGATGTGATTTGCTACAATCACAAGGCGGGCTTACATAGGGATTACAAAGCATGAAGTTGGATCTTGAAATGGAGTTCTTGGGATGGAAGAGTTCCTATGCATTAGCTGTAGGTTCAGACAGCAGTCTAGAACTCCATTTTATCATTAGATTTGGCTTTACAATGTGCAATGAACCTTAGCATAGGCCAGTCATTAAAAAAAAGGAAAAAGAGCAAGGAAGAGAGAGAGTTCCTAAATCTACAACTAATTGTGAACAGTGACAATGGAGTTCCTACAATGGACAACTTCTCAAAAACAATATTCCACTTAACCAAAGGTCTCACAGTATCATGGAACTTGTGCTATCTTCTAAGGTCTGCAAATGTTTTGTCTTTCATTCACCATGTGCATGCATGAACAAAGATAAAAAATTTAGAGCAGCTTCGAATTCAAGTGTAGACTAACTTTACACATCTATCTACCATTAGCAAACAACAAAAAGTATGGACTAAGAAGTCATCAACATAACAAAAAATTTCATGATCATAGAACAACATTCCTAAAATCTACCCAAGTAAGATAACAACTAACTAGAATAGAAACGAAACCTAAGTTAAACATCTAACTATGGAGATTGAATCAAGCAACATGTGAGAAACTTAGAAAATACACCAAGTCAATGTTCTTTTCTTTATAAATTTCAGCAACATGCCTTTACAACAACTCAACTCTCTTTGAAAATGAGAGGATAGCCCTATTTATAGTTTTCCAAAAGTCAAATGAATGGCCAAGATCAATTATTATTGTGTGGCCACAATTCATTACAAAATAGGGTTTCACTTACCCCCAAATACTTTGCAATTTAAAATTACATTTTGTCATTTTCCCTGTTTTGTCACCTAGTTACAACACTGTAGCTCTGTTGTCATTTAGCAGATTGATGTTCTCACTGTAGCTACTCTTCAGGGAGCTCTTCATCTTTGGCGGGGCTGTCCTTTTATCTCTTAGAAGCTGTGTATTCAATGAACTTGAGGATGACCGCCTGGAACTTGTCTATTTCAACAATTTCATATCACAACACTTGGTAGCTCCACTCTTTCGCATTATCTTCTAGCATCTTCCAGTCCTCATCGTACTTTGCACCTTGGTCTTGAAATAGCTTTGATTGATCGAAGGCGCGAGTAGCAAAACTCAGGAACTCCACTGTGATTTCATTTGTCATCCCGTCCTCCATCTTTTTTTGGAAGTAGGGCCTTCTCTTCTCCGGATCCATTTGCACTGTGGGCATATCGTACTCCATCATCAGCTTGAGATAATGAGCACACTCTACCCTTATTTCCTTTATCCATTCTATATCGAGATCTACCTTGCTTATGATTTGTTCCAATCTTTCCCTCTGGTTGTCAAAGTCCCATCGCCATACATCCATCAACCAATGATCATCTTTCTCAAATGCAAGCTCCTTTTCCCACATGGCTTCTGGCATCTGAAAGATAGCCTCGATCCTTGGAAAGGTAGAGTCGTAAACTACAGGGAAGTCGGTGCAGAGCTTCCTTGTGCCTTCTAAAGATTGCTACAGGTCTAAGAACTTGTTGGTTGTTCATACAGCCCAGCTAATTCCTATGTTTCTGACATCCAATACCTGTCAAAACCATCTTTTTGTGGTCTTTTCCAAGTTCTTCCTTCTCTCCATCTTGTCAATTTTCTCTTTGGACAATAGCTGGGGTGGGGCCGTGGATGTAGTGGGTAGGTCATCCACCGAAGACCATTGTTGTATATATTCCATCAGTGCTACCACCTGTGCCTTGAGTTCATCCTTCAAAATCTTATCCTGCTTTATCAGATGTACCACTGTGGCCACTAACTCCTCAAGTTGCCCTATCTTCTATTCTCTAGTGGCTATCCCTAGATTCATGGTGGAAATATTGTAAGTTACCCCCTCTTGACCCACTATGGGCGTGGCTATCTGCACAGTCCAAGACTCAGAGGGATCCATTGTTACTTTGGATCTAACCCTCGGTTCCTTCTTCTTCTTCATAGTGATCTGAGCCTGAGCGAGGATAGCTTCTAGTTTTTCTCGTGGGTCCCTCAACATAGGAGTTCTTCTCTCAAGCTGCTCCTCCAACCAGTCTGGAAAGGCAGACTTGTCCTTTGGTGATCCACAATCACCTTCACTCTTCTCATTCAAGGTCAAGGTTTCTACTTCCTTTTCTTCTGGGGACCTTCTTTCCTGCTTGGCAGCATCTCCATCTTCCTCTTCTAAATCCTGGATGAACATGAGATGTTTGATAGGAAGCACGGGGGATAATTGTTGCTTGGGGCTTTCTTTTCCTACCATCTCTTCTTTTTTCTTTTCCTCATCATGTTCAATCTCGTGCACATGTTCTACTGATTGCATGACCTCGAGGCTCTCAACAATTTGGGTTCTGCCCTCAAGTAATTCTTCTCTTGGACTATCCCTTGGTGGCTGCTCTTCTTCCTCACGGAGTGATTTTTCTGCTTCTGCTTCAGTGTCCTTCAGTTGCCGAGCCAACTCTTCCTCAAGGTCATCATCAAAAGTCTGTATGATGGCCCCACCATCGTCACCTGCCTCATCCCCACCCTTGGAAGAGCTCGTTTCTTCTTCCTCATAAGCCACTTTGTCAATGTTTCGGTGTTCATACTCTGAGTGCTAGTGGTATTCATCAGCTTCCTCCTCAAAGGACCTCAAGGCTTCCTGCTCTTGTTCCTCCCACTCCTTGGAGATTAGCATGGTGGCCTCCATAGCCGGTGGCCCTGTCAGCAGTTGTGAAGGTTGTGTAGTAGCGAGAGCTTGCACAAGGGCTGCTTGAAGAGTGGGATCCATTAAGATCTGGGAGAGTTCAGGAGGGAGATTCTACATATGTTTTGAGAGAGCATCAGGCATGGTGGAAATGGGAATGGGTGTTGTTACTATAGCTAGAGGGAGGGATGTGGTTGGTGACATGGCAGCGGAGGAAGGGGGAGTGGTTATGGCAGAAGAAGAGTTGACAACTATTATGGACTCAATCAGAGGGGATGGAGTGAGGTGGACAGAGATATCCACCACCGGTGGGGATGTGGCAATCATAGCTAAAGAGGTAGATGGTGCAATGGCAGGGGCAGGGAGAGCCAAGAGAGGTTCCAATTGATCTGTACCCCTTACCTCCTCTTCCTGGGTTGAGGGCTATTCTATGGTGCTGCCTGCCTGTTTGAGTCTTTTGGAAGGTGAGCCTCCCATTTCTTTCTTGGCATAGACCTTGGGGTCCGGAGACGGTTCTGTTTCTGTCCCCTTTCTCTTCTTGGATCTGGTAAGCGGGGGAGACTTGGAGGTCCCACCAGTTGACATAGTGGTAGCAACATCCTCTGTGGTACTTGGCTCACTTTTGAGCCCTTCATAAGTCAAGATCATTTCTTGTTGCTTCAATTGGGCTACTTGCCCATTGACCCATTCCTTAGTACGAGCCAAGACTGGTTGGGTTATGGTATCAAGGTCATCGACCTCCTGCTCATCCTAGTCTACTGTTGGTATTGGTAAATTAGCCACCGCAGGGTACCTGGGATCTATTATGGTGCTCCCGTCTTCTTCAACCTAGTCTGATATAGGGAAAGGTTGCACCCTTCTTACAAATAGCACAATCATTCGCATATACTGCCTTGCACATACCTCTTTATCATCTTGGTAGTCTGCCCAGAAGTCTTCAACATGGTGAAGGTGGGCATACCCTGATCCCAGTGCCTTCCTTACATGCCCGTATGGGTCTATCCATGGGCGAGTAGTGTGCAGGTGAAAGTGGTAATCCTTTAGCTCCTTCTCAGAGTTACCAACACACTGGGAAGTTTGTAGCCTATACATGCCCTATCCCAAAGTCATAGGATAAGAAATTCCTACTATGTGTTTGCCGCTGAAGATTGCCTGTATGTGCTAGAGTTACCGGGAAAGCTCCAGAAGGATGATTCGGTCGCTAGGGTACCGAGGCAACTTGTTCAGTCTTTCAGTGAAGCACTGGGTGCGGACGTATGTGAACTTCGGGTACTGGATGAAGAGAAAGGAATATTGCTTCCAAAATTCCCTGGCACTGTGGGAGACCCTTCTCTCGAAGTCTCTAGCAATCATTCTGATAATGTGGCCAACAAAGGCATCATTCACTCTACAATATTCCCTTTTGAATTTTTTGTACTGGAGCTAAGGGTATCTATCATAGGCTTTGAGTTTTCGGCCCTGCTCTTGATTGGGCACCACCAATAACCCATTGTACTGCCTTTGGTCTGGCAAGGAATAGACAAGATAGGAAGTCATATAGAACTTGGAGCTCTTCTTCACATTAACGAATTGCTCATGGAAGTAGTTGCTTATTATGCCCCCCAATAGAATGAAGTCTTTGTTTTGACATTCTCATCCCCTTGAAGAATCTGCTCAATGAAGTAGACCATCCACTTTTGGAAGTAAGCGGCTGCAGGAAGACCCATAACCCTGCTTAACATGGTGACCAAGTCATGGTAATCTTCGTGGAAGTCACTGCGGAAGAGTTCCTAAGGAACCTTCGTAGTGCTAGCCCACCTTTCCTTGAGCCAATGTTGATTTATCAATTTTTTACATCCTTCTAGGTTATCATCCCACGCTGCTTGGCATTCTTCTATGGTGGGGACTTCCATCCCTTGGAAAGTTGGGATGTGGAAGGTCTTCGTAATCCCCTTAGGTGACATGTCAGAGAGGATGTTTCCCTCTCTATCAATGATGGTTCTTGTGTCAGATTGATAGGCCTCTCAGCAAGCCATGACCAGCTCGGGGGCTACAAGGGATGGAGGGAACCTTGCAACCTTTGCGATTCTACTTTGTCTTATCAATCTGGCATTCTTCATTGTTGGATTGATTATGACCCTCTGTGTGAATTCGTCAATATCAACTTGGCCTATGTTTGTGTCAGTAATCTCCTTCCAATTCATGGTGACTTTAGAGTGCAGAGGCTCGCCTTGAAACTAATATTTCATTTGGTCCTTATCTTCTTTCCCTCGAGGAGTTTTGCCTATCTTTTTCCTTCCTGACGGTCATTGCTAAAGGTCCCACACCCGATTCCATATATTATGCAAGCAAAGGTGTAGTCAGCGTAGCCGATCATAAAAACATTCATGTTAGCTGAGATTCTAAAGATGACATCCATTTTAAATGATCTATTAAGCATAACATGACTTTATCTCTTGACATCATTGATTTTTTGATTGGGGGCATTTGGTCAATTCGGGCCAGACTTCCCTAGCAAAAATGCTATTTGGAAGTGCAAATAGGGTAGGGGCAAGTTGGATTTCAAATTTTGGGCTCATTTGGATTAGTTTAGGAGAATCTAGAGGTTTCGGGCTAGAGAGCCGTCTGGAGATAGTAGTTTAGAGCATAAAATCGAAGACAAAATTCTGAAGACAAAACTCTAGGATTCGGGGTATGGCAGGGCAAAGGCAGTCAACAATTTCACATTACCGAGTTTAGGAGGCCCGAGGGCCGTGGTGCACTTTGGAATTTGGGACGGAAAACATCAGACGGAAGTCTGGAGCTTCGGGCCCAGCTGGGGAGAACACCGTTACTTCATTTTAGTTTCAATCGATGTGAAAATTTGTTTCAGGGAAAGGTCTTGGCGACAGTCATGTGTTTCACCGACAAGGGGCTTCGGCATGGGGTTTACTTCTTTGGTAAGAGGTCTCACCGACATCCATATGTTATGCCAAAGATGATGGATCTCAAGGCAGCGCAAAGTGAGCCCTCGGCGTAGGATTCCTAGTCGGCGAGAGGTCTCGCCAACCGGGCAATGTTATGCCGACCGTGGGGGCCTTCAAAGTAAGTCTTTGGGTCGGGAAAGTGTCTTGGCAAGGACAAAAGTCTTTCCTACAGCCGGGAGCATGGCTGGACCTGGCAGCTGAGCCCGTCATTTGGTTTCGTCTTAGTCCGGTGGCGGTCAGAAGGGCGGAGTCCAGAGCTTGGAGAGGCGGGTGAAGTTTTCCCCTCGGGACAGAGGATGACCAAAGGACTGTGGATGGCCCCACTAAATTAGTTGAGTTAGGCATTTCATGCTTAGGTCCGTATCAGCATAGGTTCCTGGTTACCTTGGCGACGGGGGGGAGGTTTCTATCGGCATAAGCTATGGCTCTAGGGAAAGCGTCATACTGACAACATTTCATTTCTCCGACTTTCACTTTGGTGGCTCATCGGTATAGATGGGGTGCTTTCGGTATAGGGTCATAGTGACACTTATGTGCTACGCTGATGGACTTCAATGGGCCCACCACAATCGGCTTTCGGTATAGGCTATATCTCTCAGTGTATGGTCTCAGCAACGTGAACATGTCTCGCCAACTTTGCATTTGGGTTCCTTTTCGGCGTGACCTCATTCCAGTTACACCGAAAATGCAATGAATGACTCCCTTGTCGGCGTAGGTTTACTTTCTCTTGGAAAACTATGGTGCTAGATACTTTCGTTGTAACTTAGCGAGTTCTATATAGCGTCTTTCCGATGGTTCAGGGTTATAGCGACATGTTAATCAGTGGGTCCCCTCGGTGAGACATCGTGAGATCGTCATAGGGTATGCCCGACATTCGTAAGTTATGCTAAATGAGGATGTTAGCGAGACAACACTTAAGTGGGGAAACATCTTGATGACTGAGGCATGCTATGCCGATAGGGAGAGACCTCAGAGAAATATTTTCAAATTAGGGAGAGGTCTTGGTGACCTCGCTAAGTTTCACCGACAGAGAATGATGGGCAGAATCCTGGGGATGGAGGTCCAGAGTCTCAGGCCCAAGAGACCCAAAGGACATTTCGATTTTCTGATTTCCCATCAAGTCCCCAACAGAAAAGGAATGATCCGGGCTCGAGGGCCACGAATGCCTCTGTGAAGAATGGTCGTGCGAGGGTAAAGCTCTGAATCGGTCATGGGGATGCTACGCTAGTTTACTCAGTTTTCAAGGACATGGGTTTTGTTCATGATGTTGTATTCTATTGTTCACATGTCATTTAGATGCTCGTTATGAATTTTAAGCCCCATAAATCATAAAAATAATGCTCGGGAGGGTGAACAGAAGACCAACCTTAGACACTCAATGCAGGGAGCCGTGGAGCTCACTCACAATCAAAAGCAAAGGCAATGGACAAAGATCAGCTGGAAGCTTCAAAAGGCGGCAGACTCCTACAGTAAGCTTTGATTATTCTTCTACAACACTATCAAGCGAAAATGATAGACTTGAGCTGGCCCTTTATATCCCTAATCACCATTAATGATCCTATTGAATGCAGGTATGGCGAGACCAAGGTTGGTGGATTTGAAAATCAGAAACAGTGGTGGGAGACCTGGGTTCCGGTGGTTGGGGGGCATAGGAAGGTGGCCGCTAGAAGATTCAACTTGGTAAATTCACTTAGCGGCAAAGGGGAGGTCAAAACCCAAAAGGCAGGACGTCGTGAGAGGTTCACCATGAGAAACGGCGAAACACTCTCAGAACCCCGAGACCGAAACTCCGGGGTCTCGGGCCTAAGAGGCTTGGCAGCCGTCAAGATTTGTGGTTTGAAAGAGACGGCCAATGGAGGTTCGAGCTCGGGGGCTAGGAGGACGTGAGCTAAATGTCGTTAGGAATAGCGGGAGTGAAAAGGAAACCTGACATGGGAAACCCAGACGGGCCCGAGGGGGGCCATTGTCGTTGGCAGGGGAAAACTACCAAAGAGTCCCCGTAAGGCACCAAAACATGACAAAATTAAAGGGGGAAGGCATGGTCAACTTATGGTGGGACTTTAAAGCAATATTGACCATCTAAGACACCAAAAAGTGGGGCACGCAAAATGAGGCGGTGAAAAAAAATGACTCACCAAGGAGAAAGAAAAGAGGGTCCCCATCCAAAACGGGGCGTGTGTGCTGAGGGCACAACATGTACCAGGACCCATTAACCACCAAGCGAATGAGTCCTTGGAGGCCTACAAAAATCAACTTTTCTGAGCTTTCTAGTGGTTTTATGTGCTTCCTCTAGGCCTACTAGTAAATAGTATTAGTCTAAAAAAGTTTTGAAAATTTTTGTTTTATGCATCTAGGTATAAAAATCCATTAGTGTAGTCATTTTTAAATCATCCCAAAATTATTTCAGTAGCAAAAATTATCAAGACATTTTTGAAGCATTGCATAACTTAGATAGCTTACTTTTCATGTTACCATATTTCCTTTTGCATAGTGTTTGCATATTAGTGTTCTTCATCTTCAAAAATTGAGTCAAAATTGCATTTCAAAAAGTGTCATATAGCTCATCATTTGTCCTTCATTTCACTTGCATTTAGACATTCAATTGTGGAAAATATTGTCATTGAAGCTATAGTTTGAAATTAGGCACAAAAAACAAATTAAAAATTGCATTTTTCACCTTTTTAAAACCTTGATTTGGGACCCATTCGTCCAATGGTGAATGAGTCCCTTTACAGAAATTTTAGAATTTATTGGTTCTTTTTAGTCCTTGGTTTGCATTTTTTTTACTATTTTCTTATCCAAGAATTCAACTTCTGAAACATCTTGTTTGTACATTCAAATTATTTCTCATTTAGTAAGATTTTGTATAATTATGGAGAAAATTTTCTTGCATATTTTAGTTAAAATTATTGTTAGATTTCTATACTTTTCTTTCATTTCCGGCATCATTGCATCATTAGATAGGTTATTTTACATTTTTCAATGATTAGAAAACAAAAAAGAAAAACCAAAGACATGAAAAGAAACAAACAGAAACTGGTTAACCTTGGAGAAAGCATATCATTCAAACCCTTTTAGTAGTGATGAATTTGACATGTTAGATGAATCCCTTGAGGACTTCATCTCCCCTAAATCATCCACTAAATCTTTGATGCAAGAGGATACACACATAGAAAAACATGACAATCATAGTTGCTCTTTTCCTAATACCTCTCCTACTTGTGACGAAGGTATTTTGGTGTTATAAGACCCAATTATTGAATGTCATGAGAATATTGTTTATCCCTCTTCTAATGCTACATTTTTCTCAACAAACACTAAGCTGGATGGCATAAATGAAGATGTTAAGTTCACATTAGATCCCCCCTCCCTAGAAGGTCATCTAAGTCACTCAGTTGAGGTTATAACTATACAAATTGGATATCCTATAATTAGTGACCTTCCTAAGTCACCTCCCATAGTAGAACCATCTCAACCATTACCTCCAGAAGTTTCCTCAAACATTATAAGGAAATATGTAGTAACAATGTTTTGTAGTGACCGAGTTACAATACCATTGCTCACACATATAATATGCAACAACAAAACATACCTACCTCATTACAATTACCTCAAATTATCTTTCCCATTGCACTCCTTGTTTTCCTACACGTAGTGGAAAAGAGAATGATCTTGTTGAGAAACTTCGTTGTATAACTATCTCCCCTTTGGGTTTAACGCAAACATCACTTATAGACCATATGATGCTCCAAAAAAAATTGTAGAAGAATAAAATGCAATATTCTATGAAATTGAATGATGTATCAACCTCCTCTTATTGTATACAAGTGACAAAGTTAGAAATCACAAATTCCCTAAACATGAATTACCCTTTCTTGAGATACAACATAAGAATGAGGCCTTAATGATAAAGGTGATTATTAATGCAACTGTAGTTAGGCGTAGCCTTATAGACAATCTAGAGTAGGTCTTAATGTTTGTAGTATTATTCTCCTACATAAAATTGGAGTGGACAAGAGGCTTATTCAACATAATGATGTTAATATTTGTGGCTTTGACAATGTTAATAGGAAACCATTAGGAGTGATCACATTACCTATTAAGGTTGGACCTATGGTTTTTCCTAGGTCCCTATCCATATCATGCTAGGACCTCTTTCATACAACCTTCTCTTAGGGAGACCATGGATTCATGCTATGAAAGGAGTCTCATCTACTCTTCACCGTGTGATGAAATTTGAATACAACAACAAGATATACATGGTTGGCGCAGATGAAAAAAGTTATAAATCACAAGTTAAACATGACCATAACACTTCCAACCCCCCTAATACTTTCATTCCAACCTCAGAAGTAGAACCTATAAAAGTTTATGTTAATCCTAATTGTCTTTCACCTACAACAAAACTCATTAGTGATGATTGGTGGTCATTATATTTTATGCGTCATTTCAATGAAGAATCCAAAATGTCATTCTCAAAGTCCAAAGAATCATATACAAATGATTCATTTTCAAACACATGCTTTAGAGATGATTAGGGTTCATTAGATTTTATGCCTTCCTTTATGGGAGAGCATGGAATCTAACAATTTCCACCTAAACAACCTTGTGTTTCATATGCTCAACTTTTTTCTATGTCAATACCATCACCCCATGGTGATGATGGGGGCTCTTCAACTCCCATCCCTCATGAGAGGAAGATGCATAACATTAAGAAAATTAAAAAGGATTTGTGTTCTCATGAAGAAGCCAATCCTTCTCTGAAGCATAAAATCCCCTCATCTGAGTTGGAAGAATTTTGTGGTATTGGATACAAACCCCTTTCTAAGCATGGATATAATGAAAAAATAGATCAAAATGATAGAGAAAAAGTAGTCTATACCACACTCTTTCAAGAAATATCTAGGTTTTCCACCTTTATCTACATTTTCATGTAAGGCCTTATCATCTAGTGTGTGTATGACATTTGGTGCTAAGAAAGAAACATCCCTTACTATTGATCAAGAGAGTATCTTATCGAGACTCCTCCAAGATCACTTGATATCTCTCCATCCAAGAACAAGAAATAAGTAATACAACAAGAGTTCATTTTTTGCATATCATAGAGTTCATGTTATTTATACTGATAAATGTAAGGCTTTAGATAATAAAATTCAACACCTTAAGGATTGTGGTGGTATTCCCTATGTTGCAGCACCTAGTTCCTCTAATTAATATCAATTTTCATCAATCATCTTGACTCACCCTTATCCTGCACTAAGTGGGGACAAGGGTTTAGGTAGCCTTATCCCTGTATGACACTTGTTGATTGTCTCTTTTGGTTATTTCACTACATTCCATGTATATATAAGAGCAAGCTTGGGATGTGGGTGACATAACTTAAGTTGGATCGTATGTGACATACTGAGTTATCTTTAGTATTGCATTTTGGCGGCAACCCCTTATTCATGATGTAGTTTTATTCAAGAACATATGAATTTTGGCATATGGATTTACGAATAAGAACTCATGTCTTATTCTACTTTAAAGGATATTGCTCACAACAATGGTGTTCGCAATTGCTATAAAGTGGGGTCATACATTGACACTCATATTTATTTGCATGATTTCCTTTATTCTTGTAATGCATCCTTTTCTTGGTGGTGTCATTGGGTTTGATTTCCTAAAAGAGCATGACATTTCTTTGACTTGTCATCTCTTGAAGATGTTAGGCATGATGTTCCCTATGAGGAGACCTTACACGAACTAAGAAAAATCCCTTTGATAAAAAACCTTTACTTGCATGATTGTTCATAACCTCGAAGTTTCATGATGTGGCACCCTATTGAAGTTATTAGAGGGATAGCTTTGGTATGGTTAGTATGATGAGAAGCCTAAGCAAGGGTATGAATTTCTCATTATGGAGTGAGATCTGGTAAATACTGGCATGACTTTCTCACTAAGCCACCCTTTTTGGATACTCACCCAACAGACAACCTAAATTTTTGTTGCCTCTAGTGAGCGTGGATTTTTGGAAAAACAACTTAGACCTAGTCCACATCACGTTGGATAGACTATATCAAAGATTTATCCACCCCTTTTTTTAAATTTTGTTTTTGTTTTTTATTTTCTTTCTTTAGTCCTTGACATTACATGTTTATGTATCTTGTTTTGCTTCATATCATACACCTTGTGTGTGTCCCTTTGTGCTTATGTTGGTTTGGCATAGGATCTTGGATCCTTGGGGCTTGATCACCCTCCTTGATCTTTTTCATCCTATGTCATCCACATTGGTACACTTGAACCCCTCTTGAATGTCTACTTTAGTGTGAATTTTAAGAAAGTTCCTCCTCTCACTAAAGTGGGGCCTAAATGTAGCGTAGAAAAATGGTATCCCTTTTTCACACTTAATTTGGGAATGAATAATTAACGATAAGATGGACTTAATTGTACCTTATTTAAGGTGTTGTAAAGTGTACCTTTAGACTTTCACACTAATATAGGGATTTATTAATTAATTGAGGTTAATTGGCCCCTTTAATTCAAATATAAACCTAATTTATTACATTTCTTGAGGGATAAATCCCAACACTTTTAAATAATATTACACAACACTAAATTTTATAAGGAATGTGTCCTAGGTTAGTGACCTAGGACCCCCTTTTTGCATATCATTTCATATTTTCTGAAGTGTATCCTAGTTAAGTGTGTTAGGACCCATTTTCCTTATGGAAAATGGGTCCTCACTTAACTTAGGACCCCTCTTGGGATATGTTTTTGGTGATATTTTAATGATTTAAAATCCTATATTTGATGTCAGCTTGTGCTATTTGAACTTCAAGAATTAAGATTAAGATAAGTATAAATACAAGGCTATTTCACCTAGTTTCATCTAAGAATTTTTATGCAAGAATCCTAAGAGAAAGTTTATGAGTTCAAGAGTTCACAAAAGCATTCAAGAAGGAATTCAAGGGTAGATTATTAAAGTTTATTGCAGCAATCAAGATCAATTTCATCATGTTAAATATTTAGTGCATCATGCATGTCGTCGAGCTATCATGTTGATGTAGCATTGAAGATACAATTCAAACATTGTTTCACATCAAGATCCAAGGTCAAGATCTACATTCATCAAATCCACTTCACGCTAGATTGCAGATTTGTCATCTGAGATTTCATCTAAGGTATCATTGTTTCGTGTTTCATGTTTCATCCTTTATGTTTCAATGTCTCATCATAAGGTTTAATTACCAAAACAAGGTTTGACCAAGGAAAACCCTTAATCCCTAACAAAAAAAAAAATATTCTCCTTTGATGTGTGATTGTAGGTTTTAGGTTGAAGATCAATTGGAGAACACAAGTTGCAAAAGTTGTCAAAGTTGCAAAATTGTAAAAGTTGTCATCTTTCTTGAAATATCACAGAAAGTCTTCTACAAAATTTATTTTTCACTTTTGGGAGTTGAACACTTGGGATTTGTGAGTGCAAACATTGAAGAACATGACCCAAAATTTTATTTTCCATAACCCTAGTAGGGACCCATTTTCCACTAGGCGAATGAGTCCTTAGTGAGGCCCAAAACAACACTTTTTCAAAAAGGTACACATCATTTTACCATCTTAAAACCTACCTTTTTACTGTTATAATAGTCATTTTTTTTTTCTAATTGTTATTTATGCATTATACCCCTCATAATTGAATAAAACTATACACATGCAAATAATCCTAATTGACATAGTGCATCTAATTCCATCAAATTCTTCTATTAATCAAATAAAGTAGTTTATTGGATTAATTCAGCAATGTTCATCCTATTTAATTAAATAAATCAATTTATTTAATTAAGTATCCTAAAGTCCTCTCAGCTAATTTAATAAACCAAATCATTTAAAAATCAAACGTCAAATCCCCTAATTTCTTCAAGTTAATTAATTTGAATTAACTAACCCCTAACCATCATTATCCATCCTCTAGCTTTTGACTCAACCTAGTTCAAACCTAAACGCTTGACTAACCTACCCACTTGCACATGAAAATCAATTCTTTTAATTATCTAATTATCACATTTTTCCCTCACAAAGGCATATTCTAAGGGAATATTCCTTCATTACCTCCACTTATTTGAATTTCTTGCACAAAAAAATCCCCTCCAAAATATTTCATCCATATTCATTTAATGCCTCTTACACATGCATTGATCTCTCTTACACCTCTCAAATCCTCAACCACATGCATTAACTATGCACATTCTCTAAAATGTGCTCCAACTTCACCCATTATATTTGTGACAAGTGTCACAATCTTATTGAATCTCCTTTAGTTCCATATTTCTCCCATTTCTCCATTCTTCAACCCTTCAACCTATAAATAGAAGCCACAATCATCCACAATCATCCACAATCTTAGCAATTCTACTATAGGAACTTTCATCTCCAACACTTGCATCTTTGCATCTTCATCACATCAAGAAGCTTATCAAAAGGGGTTAGGAAAGGGTTACTTTCCACATAAAAGTAGCACCAATCCCCCTATGGGATGATGGTTTGAGTAGTTTAGGAATATATTTCATGTTCATCTTGCTTGTAGTTTCATGTTAGTTTGATAATGTTGTCATTTCCTTTATATTGCTCAACAATTTCGTGGGGAAGGATTTTATTTCATTTGTTCAATATTGACTAATTTAACTCATATTTGTTAATCTTTGATCAATGCAGATTTTAGTTTTCACATTTTGGCGCCCACCATGGGGCATTGATTCATATATTTGAAATGAATGATTCTTTGTTCCTATCTTTGATCATGAGCTTTTTTCAATAGCATACCCTTTTTTTTTAATTCAATCTCTGGCATAGAAAAGTTGTTAATGTTAATGTTCTTCCAATATTCACTTCCTGAATCATCATTGATTTTTAGGCAATATTTGTTGTAGAAAGAAAGTTTTTTTACATTTTCTATGAAAGAAAAGTTTTATTCCTTGTGCTTTGGGTCAGCTCTGTTAGAATGTATTTTACATCCCAAAATTCATTGGTATTTTTATATCTATAGATGGCTTTAATGAGAACTAAATGAAAAATGCATTTTATTGTCTTATTGAGCATATAAAGGATAATCAATGATTTAATCTAAAACTCAGCCAAGTGTAGATAATACATTCCTTTTTTCTAAATATCTTACTCCAATGATTGCTATTCATATTGATTTGCACTTGTTAAGAGTAATCATTACAACCTGAACTTTACACTAATGTAGTTTATTTTTTTGGCTTAAATTGCTTTCATCACAGCTATGTATATTTTTCAAATATGCAAATATCATTTTAGTTTGTATCAAATTGCTCTTATTATCACTAACTTTAGCTCTTTGACTTACTGAAGGTTGCATAATCTCCAAGGGTCTGCTACTGATCTGTTTGACTTGAAGTCTTGCTCAGTTTTTTAACATCACTTTGTTCAGAAACTTGAATATTACAAGTCAGTTAAATATGATAATTAATCTGTAGGTTTACCTATAAGATTAGATACATCATACGTTAGATTTGTTAAAACATTTTAGTATCCAATAGTTTTCATTTTGAGAAGTATTCTCCTCCCTCAATGTTTTCCCAAATCAACGGTGATAATCACAAAAGTTAATCTCATGTTTTATTTGAGGGTTTGAGTAGATTAGCAAAAAAGAAAAAGAAAAATTACAAGTAAATGCAAAGTTTAAGGAAACAGATGATTGATCACCTTCATGGGAGTGGAGAGATCGATCTCTGAACCTTCTTTCCTACAACGATGCTAGGTACGCATCAAACCAGGGATTTGAGAGAAAAAAATATGTCTTGTCCTCCGTTTTTGCATTGCAATACCTATGAGTAAATGTGATATGTTGAGAGAAAGCGGTTTGTGTATGGTTGCTATTTTGGAGACATTATATGTGAATTTTCTTTTGACTTCATGTTGAGATGTGGAGCTTTGGTTGTATACTGTGCTAATCTTTATTTGTTGTAGCCATACATAGACTTATATATGCATATGAAAAGGAAAAAGATAAGAGAAAAAAAGTGTATACAATAAAGAACAATAGAGGTGTGCCAGGTATAGATAGCAAATCATCACTGCATTATATTGTCATTGCATTAGATTGGTTTTAACCCTTGTCCCTTATTCCATTGTTGCATTATATCATCATTGCATTTAACTTTATTAAAATTCTTCATTAAATAACCAGGTTTTGACCCTTGTCCCTCATTCCATAGCTTTTGAATTGACCATTTTAGCCCACATTTTTTCTCTTGCCTTGAATAATGTTCTGGGAAATTAAAAAATCTGGCAAATTTTTTTGGATCTTACAAATTGATAAAGCTTTTTGTGCAGGTTATGCCAAGATATTTAATACCATATGTTGATTTTCATCAATGTTAATATATTAGATTTACTTCTGTGAAATATTTTATGACAATTCTTTATTGAAAATAATCTAGCATATCTCCTTCTTAAAAGAAAGGTATTCAAAAAATACAATAAATTTGGCTTATTTGAAAGATCTCCCACTCAATCTTATATTCAATGTACTTGGTGACGGATAGGGAAACGTGCTTTGTCACACAGTAACACACTTCTCTCATTAATATCGCTGATTTTTCATCAATATCAATTTTTTTTCATCATAAGTATTCTGAAGCATTGATGTTGTTTGTAGTTAAGCACTGATTGATGTAGATGCATGTCCAACCAAGAATTATCTTCTCTCTTCTTTGATGAAGAATTAAAAATCACACCAAATCAAATCTTTCTTTTAAATGTACTAAAGATGTTTTGAATTTGATAGATCTCAACCTTGGCTCAAATTCCAGATAAATAATGGTCGCTTTATTCACTCGATTATCTCAGATGCTCTGTTATTTTATTCTTTTCTGACTTTAATAGCATGACAATATTTTATAATATGGAAAAGAAAGCACATTGCTTGGTCTTCATCATCAACTCAAATCAATAGATAAGGCTATTTTTTTCTTCGTCATACTCAGTGCTTTTCTTTAACTAACGATGACGCCTAGCTAAAGCTATCTTTCTTAGAATCTTTTCTTTGGGATGATCTTTGCTTTGGGATGTGTGCTCATTATGTTCTAGTTTATAATCAATTCAATGCATTCAAGAGGGAGATAAGTTCTATAAAATATGAGTTATGTGGTTCATCAAATGATGGGTAGGTATGAAAGATGAATGCTACTATGGAGAAGTACATCTATGGCACTCTACTTTTGATAGTAAATTCTTTGTTTGTTGTGCTTTTTTCATTAAATATTGATTAATGCATCTGCCTATATTGAACATTGAATATATATTGGAAATATTTACTTCCTAGCTACTTCACTCTTGCTTATATTATGCCGATATTTAGCTAGGCATGACATATTTCTTGAACAAATCATTGACAATCATAAACCAAAGATTGCAAGCACCTTCATTGATGGCATCACTCATTTATGGATTTTTGTGAAAGCTAACTTCAAATAGATTCAAAATATTATCATGTTATCATTCATTGAGTTTATCAAGAACTCATTAGATTGCTAGAACCACATCTATTTGGAAAATACTGTTGCACATTTGATTGTAAATTTAAGGGTGATCCCACAAAGCTAGTTTACAATTTTTGGGAGATTCTAATTTTTGCTGAAATCATATATTTTAAGAAAATATAATGATTTAAGCCTTAAAAATTTCCATTTAAAGCATTCCAATTGAAGAGGGTTTGATCAAACTACCTTAGATCAAACCCCCTTGGATAGAACCCCACTATTTTTAAACCATACCTATAACAGAGTCTCCTTTACACCTATCAAAATGTTGATAAAAAACCACTTTTGATTTACCTTTTGGGGGATCCATTGAACTGATTTAAATTTTTTTTGTAAGTACATAGTCCTTATTATAAGCTTCCCAAAAAGTATAATTTTAAATAAATTTAATTTAATTATTATATTTATTTTTTATTTCTTGTGAATGTAGGTTTTTCACTAAAAATTAAGCTCTTTGTTCTACACATGTGGAAAAATAGAATATTATCAATTTTTTTTTGAAAAATATGAGTGCACCAAATATTGAAGTCCTTGATCTATCAAAAACAAAATTGAATTTTGATACATACAAAAAAAAGTTGTGTTATATGGTCATCCTAAGTCTGAATTGTAATTGGTTTGACTTCGAAACTTGATTAAGGAAAAAATATTCAATAAAACACTATGAAACCAATTGGAAGCACTAAATATCATAGTTAAAAATATAAATTTGAAAAAAATATAATTTTATCCTTCATGGAAAAAAAGTTGTGTTATATGGTGAGTGTCACTCCTTAAAAATGGTGTTTACTAAAAAAACTAGTTTTGAAAGGAGAAGAAAAAAAAGTACAATCTGATTCCAAAATTTTTGAAAAAAACATATTTAGAATCTACAGACAAAATTCCACAAATCACTAGTTTGCATCATCTCCAAATTCCTCACGGTTTAGCCACTATAGGTGCCCAAAAGTGAAGATTTAGTTAGAAAAAACTAGTTCAGTGTCCAGTTTGGCCAAAAATTGTAAACCAGTATTGTGGGATCACCCTTAATGCATCTGATTCAAATAGCTACATGTCTAATTACTACTCATTAATTTGGTGATTTTATTGGATTATCTCACATGCTTTTTGTAGCCTTGTTGATTGAAAAATGATAAATTTAACTTGTTTGAATTAACTCGATGGTCACTGCATTAAATCAAATCTTACTTTTCTGCATTCAATCGGTGTAAATCTTGACTAGGGGGATCTAAGCTTGATATGATGAGATTTTAATATTACAATATGGCCACCATCTTTACATTGGGAAAATGGAAAAATCATTTTCTATTTGAGTAAAGTTGTTGATCTATGATTGATTTTTTTTTCTAACTTAAAGTTGTTGGGTACATATTGCTAAGGTGGAGTCTATTGATTAACGTTGATTAGTTCTTCATGCTTAACTATAAATTGATCTACTTTGCATCAAGGCAGATAAATCACAAGAAAATTCAAATTGGAGAAACTATGGGCATTGAACTTAAGAAAGCATTTTTAAATGCATATTGTAATAGCCTAGGGCACTCATTGCTACTTTTGTTTTTTGTTTTAGGGCAACTCACTTCATTTTGGGTTTAAAACTAATGTTCAACTCAAGTTTTTCAAAGTTGGATTAAAATCAAACATTAGAAACTTACTAGACTACGATTTTGGATTAAAATTGAACAAACAACTTCACACTTGGTTATTTGGTGCTTAAAATGAACTCACTATTGCTTTGGGTTTAAAAATGAACTTGTGATTTCATTGTCTTGTAATATTTTTTGCAGTTTATGTCATTTGAATGTGTATGTACTTCTCTCACACTTTTCGGTGATCTTGAGAATCAAAAGCATTCTAGTGACATTGGTTGTCTAAAAAATTACCTACACATTTCAAATTTGGGTTTAAAATTGAACAATAATGCTAGTGTGAGAAAGAGACATTATGAGTGTTCCCTCCTTGTGCTTTACACGAACTAGGAAATCAAACTACAAGTGTAATCTCTCACTTTTGTTCACCTTTAGAGGATTCTACCTAAGAAAATCTTGAAGGCGACTCCAACCAGTTTTTCACTCGGGCCAGTATATAAATGGATAAGGCTAAACTATCAAGTCCTCATGGTATGTAGGCCTTAGCCATACAGTGTCTTTTAGAATGGGGTACTACTATAAAAAGGATAAGAACCCCTAGTAAGATTGATCAAAGTCTTTAGTATATTGCTAGACACTCACATTGTGCCATGTCCCTGATTACCCAAACTAAGAACCAATTTATTTAGAAGCCAAAATCATTAATATTTGTTGGTGCAAGAATAGTAAATTTAAAGTTGCCCCACATTTTTACTATTCAAATTAGAAACAAAATAAATCCTCAAGGTCTCTATATCTTTAGGATTTTGAGATTTGGTGGTCTCGAAAAGTGTGTGTCATGGAGGTGAGCCACTATCACCAAATCTCTAGTTGTTCGCTTTGTCTCATTGTTTGGAGAAATCCAAGTGGGGACTCAACAAATATTGTCCTTTCTATCATAAGGTTGTGCAATTTGTGAGTCAATTAAATACTCTTCTTGGATCAACCTTTGAAACAAACTTTCAACAAGTCATTAGGATTTCAAACCCTTTGAAAAGATAAAATATCCTTGAAGATTTCAAATATTACTCCTTGTCCCTAGGGATTTTATCCTTAGAATATTCTAAATATTTGGGCCCATATCTCAATTTTTTCTCTCCAAATTCAACCTAGGAAAACTATGCCTTTTATTCTTTGATTTTCACATAATGGGCCTTGTGGAATGAAAAGGAATTGAGACATAGACATTTAGTTTGAAAGTTAAACAAGAAGTGTGGATGTGGTAAAAGTAATTCATTAACCAAGATTAAATCAATTGAACCCCACACATGTGCTTTTTATCTCTTTTCTTATGGTCTTCCAAGAAAAACATTGGTCTTTTGGTTTGAACTACTCATAGGGTAAATCATGTTCTTCACTATCTTGGTCTTAGAAACAAGGTTCCTCTTAGGTTGATTTAGGATCAAATCAAACACTTCATCCATCCCAAATATTTATCATCTCCATCCACAAACAAATTTTAGAGCTTTGGAAAACATCAATATTTTAGACTTAAGTAAATCCTTAAATCAAATCAAAATCACCTTGTTTAGTTAGGAGTGCGAGAATTCATCCTTTCTCATATCTCTAGTTAAACTAGCACCCCTTTGAATAAGTTCATCCTAAGGTCACATCCAACATCTTTGGATCTACAAGTTAATTATCCAAATCAAACCAATCAAAATAAAATCCTAAAGTCTAGCATTGATCCAAAGTTCTTAAAATTTCAAATGCCCATATCACTCACCCTTTCATCTCACCATTGGTCCTAAATTCCTTAGAGGTCAATAACACCAAAACACAAGAAAAAAATGGAATATAAACTTGATTCATACATCATGAGTGATCTAAGTCAACCAAAATATCAAATCCTTACAAAACCAATGGATTATCAAAACTCACATTTATACAATCCATACATGGTATCACTATCTCCTACAAACTTCAATGATATGACAAATGTGAGTAATTCCCAATCTAAATTTTGGAACACCTTTCCCTATGATAGATTTAAATCAAAGTAAAAACTTACAAATCTATTAACCAAACAATCAATACTTGAGTCTTCAACAAAATGACGTTATCTCATCCAATCCATACATTCCAAATGTGAATATACCAAGTGTAAGCTTATCAAACATAAACATATCAAATACACACTTGGTGAACAATGGGATAGATATGTTTTCGAATCACACCAATATTGTTCAAAGTCCAAACAATATGTTAACAACTCCATGTGTTGATCCAAGTCAAGGTAACCTCATGCAAAATCAAGGTTACCTAAATCAAAGCAATGTGTTTCCAAACCAAAACAATGTTCAATGTCAACCTATAATGCCAAATCTAAACATCATCCCAAATCAAAAAAATATCCAAAATCAAATTTTCCATGATCCCATACAAACACCAAAAGTATACATTCCAAATATGCTTGCTCAGCAACCAAATCAACTATATCAAGGGTGTAAAGATCAAAATCAAGAACAAATTTTGTGAGATCAAATTGCTATACTTAGAAAATTTGTTGATTCATATCACCAAGAGACATCTCCACCCCAAAAATATACACACTCCCCCATTGGTTAATTCATATCATCAAATCATTGAGTTGTGTCTGCAACCACATCAAGAACAATATCTCCATTTTCAAGAGGTTGGATATCAAGATCAACAACATCAACAACAAACACAATCACCACATCTTGAAGATGAGTTACCACATCTCCAAAATCAATCACCACAAGGTCAATTTAAAGTACTAATCTCACAAGATAACAAATGTGAATACACTCCTTTGGGTGATCTAATTGAATCAACATTAAAAAAGCTAGTTAATGCAAAAATAATTACTCTTCCAAAAGTAAGATCTTTCAACTCTATCATAAACTTCCCTTGGAATAAGGGTAGATCCTATTGTGAGTATCATAGAGACAATCATCATAAAACATCAAATTATATTCAAGTCAAAACTATCATCCAAGACCTTATTGATCGAGAAATAATAACTATCGATGACAATGATCAAGATTCAAACACTAGTGATAGAAGTGACAATCTCTCCACCACAGTTGTTAAAAACAATGATCAAGATCTATCCATCAATAAGCACCTTGAAGATGTTTCTACCTCATCCAACAATCAAATCAACATACATAAAGAGTCACTTTTTAATCATGATCAAAATCCACCAACAATATCCAACAATGATCCAATTCAAGAAATGTTAACATCATTTGATCCTATGGTTAAAACATTTGAAAATATCTCCACCACAATTTTTGAGGACGATGATCAAGATTCATCCACCAATGATCTATTTCAAGGAGTGCTAACACTATTTTATCTTATTGACATAATCCATGATCCATCGACCAAAGATCATGTTGAAAATGTCTCTACATCACCTAATGAGTTAGAGGACATATTTCAATAATTTATTCCAAAGCATGATCAACATCTTTCACCAAAGTCTAGCAATGGTCCTTTCCAAGACATATTGACATCCTTTGACCTCATGGTTAGAGATATTGAGGAAATCCTCAACTAAACACTTGATCCAAATTCACTCAAAGATCAAGAGGATATTGAGCCGCTTCCTATGCCTAATGAAGACATACAATAACCCTTTATAATAAATCCATCCTTTGAAATGGACCCATGTCAAAAACTTGATCCAAAGCATGTCGAAAGAAATTCCAAAATCATTCAAGATTAAAAATTTGTATCTCCAAGATATTACAATGATCTAATGGAAACTCTCTAATCTATACAAGATGTCACAAATGATGATCACATCCATATAGCACATACTCCTCCATCTACCCATGAGATTCTTTCTTTGCATGGACACATAGATGATGTTCATTCAAAACAAGATTCCTTTACTCCAGACATTATTACACAAAAAGAGCAGGTTATTGATTCCTACAATCAAACTGATTTGTCAACATCAGAATCAAATATATCCCAAATTTAGATTGAGGACATCATGTATGAAGATATCCAACATTATCCACTCAAGGGAATAGGTCAAACCAAACAAGATATTCCAAAGACAATAGAGCAACAAATTCCAATAACATCATCTGCAGTAGTTTCCTTTCAAAGTTGAAGCTGAATTTTTCTATATTACCAACTTCTTATCTTATACTCTCAAAGCTAAAAATTTATTCATCTATGTAAAAGCATACTTTATATAATATATATATATAGTCTTTCTTTCCTTTTGCTTAAAAAAAATAGTCATTTATTAGAGAATACTTTCTAAACAGGAACTCTTGAAATAGGCAAAATCAAAGTATGAAGGTACTACTTCCACAATATTGGGGGCAACTTCGTCTCAAGAAAATGTCAACATAGGGAGCACGAAGAATCCTTATGATGAAACAAATGAAAATACTAAAACTAGCAATGTCACAAATCCTGATCCACCCCTCACCCCATCCATGAATTAGGACCAACATCAAAATAAAGATTTTAATCAATGCAAAAAGAATGTTATAAAAAAAAAGAAGTTGTAAATAATGAAGGACAAATAAAATACACTAGATACCAAAAAAGACAAATAAATATTATCCCTATCAAACTCCATCAATCAAAGAAACTATGGGGAAAAATAAAAAATGGAAAAGTATCCATCAAATTTGTCCACAAAGGAAACAACAGGCTTCTCAAGAAACACACAAAGTATATCAAGGAGTTGGTCCTAATTCCAAGCACACCTCCATATCCACCCATTATTGCTCATCTTCCCAAGTTTGGAGAGTCAAAGGTTCCAAACTATCAACCAGTCTATCTCATATTCCTAAACACACAACACCATCCACTCCTCCATGCATAATATCAAATTCTCAAATTAACCATGTATTGGTAGCCACCCTTCATCATAAGGATTTAGAAGGCATTCTATTGTGATGTGTGCACAAAGACAAAGTTAACTCCAGTACCAACAAAGTAGATCAGGAATCTCAAAAGTTGCATTCAAGTGCACATATCTTGGCAAAGCAGCTTCTTCAAGTAGGATATCAATGGCACATTATGACAAAAACATCTACATCGATACCACCAAGTGGTTCAGCATGAACTTGAAATATTTCACAAAAAATAAAAAAAATATGAAAATAGTAAAGATAAAAAGTCATCCTCTAGTGAAAACCACTATGGTGGCACTTTGGACAAGTACCATGATGAAAACTTGGAAAATAGGCATCATGAGTAGAAGCGAGCATCTGTGTACACTACTTTAGGTGAAAGCATCTTATTTTATCCATAATAAATCCATTCATCCATGAACCATTTATCCAATCCATTTTTATCTATCTATATCCATCTTCCAAATTATCTTGATCTTGACAAAGTTTTGTGTACACTTTACACTTGCTTATGGTAAATATCTTGACATGGGTCATTTTCATTGATCCTATCCTACCCAATATTATCTTAGCCATGAAGCACTATATTCCAAATGAGGATCCTCTATTTGAACACCTTATCTTATCACAAGATAATCTATATCCATTCATCCATACACCTATCCAAGAATCCACCCATGGCATTCTGTATATTGCTAGACACTAGGGGTAGATATTTAAATCTTGCTTCAGGAATAAATTTTGATCTATATCTTCCAACTTATGTGGTGATCCATGTTGGAAATACAAGGATAGAAAAATGAGAGGGGGGGTGAATCAATTGTCACAAAATTTTAAACTTATTCAACTTCATTAAGCTTATTCACAGATTAGATCAATAACCATGAAAGCATGAATCAACAATACATCAAAAGCACACATAACACAAATATTTTTATGTGGAAACCTATTAGGGGAAAAACCATAGTGGAGGTCAATCCACAAGACTATACCCTGTTAAAAGTATAAGGAAATACGAATGGGGAATGCACATGCATTCAAGCACACTGCCTAGATCTCACTACTCAATTACAAAGGAAGACACATTGTTTTACATAAAGGTTTTGATTATATCCATCAGATTTTGAACTAATAAAATAGCATCTGCTAATGCCTAATTATAGTTTCGGTTAAGCACATGAACACTTCTTCACTCTTCATCACACTTTGGTCTTCCTTTGAATGATTTAGAACATTATTTGTGCACACCACTACATCAAATGATATAAGCAATCGCTTATATATATCCACAACAAGAAATTACATCACTATAGGTCAGCCACAAAGAAATAATAAAATGAATACAAAATGTCGGCCCAAAACAATAAATATTTTTCATGAAAATCAACCAAGGTTAGCCACAACATAGTGAAGACCAAAAATAACATCCTCGAACATGAATCACTTCAATTAATTACTCATCGAAGATCCACAACACACTTCAACACCTTGTCGGCCAAGAACATGAAAAACATGAACACTCAAGAGAAAATATCAAATCACGAGCACAACGATCAATGCAGACGTGCAACACAAATATAGCATGATCTAGAAACATCCAAAAATATCATGAATCACCAGAGAAGCATCCATAACAACTAAACTTACTGAAATCACATGATCTTCATTCAGGAACACAAACTGAAGTAATAGAAAAACTGTCAAAATACAAATCTTCATAACTTGATCAAGTCTTCATACATATCTTTGAAACTCGACATGGATAAACTAGATATAATTAAAAAGAAACCCTTTCTTTCACAACCTTTGAACAACAATGTACTAAGTTCACCAACAGACTGAACTTCACTTCACCACTAACAACCTGTAGCACTTCTTATTACAATTTTCTCAATATCCTAGACATATATAACTTCTAATGCACTGATGCTAATAGTGTTGATATCAATGACAACCACATAGAAAAAAAACAACCAAAACATCCAAAAATATGCCCCTTTGGCATTGATGGCAACACATTATGTGAAAAAAACCATCACCCAAATTTTTTTCACATTACTCTTCTCCCTCTTTGTCATCAATGACAAAGATCTCTTATATACAAGCTCTGAAGCACATATCTAAACACTTGAACATCTGACTACTCCCCCTGAGTAGTAGCCACCAAAACATCAATCCAGATCAAAATATGATCATGAAATGAACATATTGATGCAAATCAATGCATCTTAGTTCTGATTAGGAGGGGTAATCACCCCTAACTTCCCTCTCAGATACTCAAAAGTATCCTTAGGAAACAACTTGGTAAATATTTTTGCAATTTTCTCCTTAGTAGGCACATACTCCAACCTGACTTCCTTTTCATTTACTTTCTCTCGCAAAAAGTGAAACTTGATTGATATATGCTTGGTCGTTGAATGCAAGACCAAATTCTTAGAAATGTTAATAGCAGTTGAGTTATCATAGAATATGACAATAGGCTCATCATACACAACTATGATATCCTTCAACATCTGCTTCATCCACAATACTTGAGTACAATTATTAGCAGTACCAATGTATTATTCCTCTACAATAGATAAAGAAATAGCATTCTACTTTTTGCTTAACCATGAAATTAGCTTCTTTCCCAAGAAAAATGCTCCACCACTAGTACTTTTCCTATCATTCACATCTCCTACCCAATCAGCATTAGTAAATGTACTCAAAGTAAGATTGTCATCTTTAGGATACCATAGGCCAAAGTCAACTATTATCTTCAAGTATCTGAAAATCCTCTTCATAATAGTCACATGAGATTCTTTAGGATCAGCTTGAAATCTTGCAATAATACTTAAAACATTCATGATATCAGGCCTGGTTTGAGTCAAGTAGATCAATCCACTAATCGTTGATTTGTATCTAGTCTGATTTTCCTTCAGAGAATCATCACCAATTGTCAACTTGCATCCAATCATCATGGGTTTACCAACTGGCTTTGAATCTTCCATACAAAATTTCTTTATCAATTCTTTCACATACATGGATTGAGATATAAACATCCCTTTATATATCTAAGTAATTTGCAATCCCAAGAATAATTTCATCTCTCGAATCATTGACATCTCAAACTCATTCTGCATCTCATCAACAAACTTCATGCACAAGCTATCATCTCCTCCAAATATGATAGACATCAACAAAGACTTCCACAATCAAATTTTTATTATGATCAATCTTGAAATACAAATTACTATCAGCAATACCTTTGTTAAATCCAAGCTTCACCAAGTACTTATCCAATCTAGTATACCATGATCTAGGGGCTTGCTTTAGTCCATACAATGCTTTCTTCAACTAACAAACCATATCTCCCTTATCAGTCAACTGAAATCAATCTGGTTGTTCAACATACACCTCTTCTTCCAACTCACCATTTAGAAAAGTCGACTTGAAATCCATCTGATAAACCTTGTAGTCTTTGTAAGCAACATAAGCAAGAAACAATATCATGGATTCAATTCTAGCAACACGGCAAAGCTTTCTTCAAAATCAATACCTTCCATATGTTAATATACCTTACATACCAGTCTCGCTTTGTTTCTAACCACTTCACCTTGCTAATTCAGTTTGTTTCTAAAGAACCATTTAGTTTTGATTACATTTTTATCCTTAGGTAGATGGGAACAAGAATCCATGATCATTATTTTCAATCTGCTATAGTTCCTCTTTCATTGCTTCAACCCAATGTTCATCTTTGCATGCTTCATTCACATTGTTAGGCTCAATCTTTGAAATCAAACAATATTCTTCTGTAGTATTTTTCCTAGTCTGAACACCTTTGATCTTATCACCTATGATCTAATTCTCTAAATGATTCAACCTTACATACCTCAGAGTCTTAGGGAATTCTTGAACTTCAGGCTCTTCTGATCTCTCTTCTATGCTTTCACCAATTTCTCCTTTCTCTTGATCTTCTTGATTCATTGGAATGATTTGGACTTGACTTGAAGTTTGAACTTGCTTTCCTTGGTTTGTACTGTCATTCTAATAATTAGAATCATATCCACAGGTTCTAGATGGTGCAACTATGTCTTCATGAACCTTGACATTTGCACTTTCAACCATTTTCTTCAATCGATTATTGTAACACCGGTAGGCCTTTCTTTTAGTAGAATAACACAAAAATATTCCTTCATCACTCCTAGCATCAAACTTTCCTATATCTTCATCTCTTTTGATAGAACACTTGCTTCCAAAGATCTTGAAATATCTAACAGTAGGCTTTTGACTAGTCCATAGCTCAAAAGGAGTCTTACCAGTATCACCTTTGATTTGTATCCAGTTAAGTGTGCACACATCAGTACTCACAGCTTCTCTCTAGTAGATATGAGGTACATTTCCTTCCAACATCATAGTTTTAGTCACATCTAGAGCTATTATGTTCTTCCTTTCCACAACTCCATTTTGTTGAGGGGTCCGTGGAGTAGATAATTGTCTCTTTATTCCATATTTTTCACAAAAAGAATTAAACTCACTGGAAGTGAATTCACCACCTCTATCTAATCTCAGACATTTAATCTTTAGACATGTCTCTGTTTCAACCATAGCCTTAAAGATCTTGAAATTTTCCAGAGCTTCATATTTATCCCTTAAGAAAGTAGCCCACATCATTCTTGAATAGTCATCAATAAGCAACATGAAATACCTGTATCCTTGTAAACTTCTAGCTCTAGCAGGACCACACAAACCAGTATGCACAAGATCCAACAATCCATTTGAATTTTGTTGTTTGCTTTGAAATAAAATTCTAGTTTGCTTTCCTAATTGACATTCCTTGCATATGGCATTTTTAGGTTTCATCAACTTGGGAACATCTCTCACAACCATAGTAGAACTTATCTTGACAATATTATCAATGTTAGCATGACACATTCTCCTATGCCACAACCAACTTTCATCAATTTGAGCAATCAAACAACTTTTACTAGTAGCATGCAGGTGAAATATATTACCTTTTGTTTTTGTATTTGATGTAATCACATTTCCAAAATTTCCCAATATTTTGCACTTACCATCCATGAATTGAAGATTGTATTCCTTACCAACCATTTGTCCAACACTTAAAATATTATGCTTCGAACCTTCCACATACAGGACATCATCAGTATTATGCTTACCATCAAGAGAAATACATCCTCTGCCATGGATCACACCAACTTTGTCATCACCAAATCTCACAACACCACCATCATATTTTTCCAAACTCACAAACTTACTTTTATCTCTTTTCATATCATGAGAGCAACCACTATCAATTACCCATTCATCTTTCTATTCAACTTGAGCAGTTAGGGCTTTTTGCACATTTGTACAATTAGCAGATTCAATAGACACAAGATTATTTTCCTTGATAGCAATAAATACAAATTCATCTTCATTTGCATTTCCTTTATCAGATTCATCATATGTCACACCTTCATCAGCAACATAGTAGCACTTCTTTTGGCATTAAGGCTTGTTATATCTTGGCTTGGAAACTCTTTCAGGACACCTTGATGCAACATGACCTATCTTATTACAAGAGAAACATTTAATAGGAAACTTCCCCTTATACTTACCTTGTCCTCTGGCTTCTCTTTTCACAATCAGTGCTTCAAGCTCTTCTAGCTCTCTTTCTTCTTCATCAAGTTGTTTCATTTCATCCTCATACTTGAATGTATTTCTTGATGAACTTTCACCCAAATCATATCTATGTTTATCTCTTCCAGAAGTAGTGGCCTTGAATGCAAATTCTACCTTAGGAAGGGCATCACCAAATTCACTCAACTCAAAAGCAGTAAGCTTTCTAATCAACATATCTCTAGTAACATAAATGTCATAGTCCAGAGCTCTTCAATAGCAATAGCTTTGACTTTGTAAGAATCAAGCAAGAATCTAAGCACTTGAGCAACAATAGCTGATTCATCTATCTGTCCACCAACACATCTGATACCACACACAAGCTCATTTACTCTTTGCATGAAAGTAGTAACATTTTCATCATCACCCATTCTCAACTTTTCATATTTCCCTTTCAGAATTTGTAGCTTAGCAATCTTCATATTAGCATCACCTTCATACAAGGTCTCCAAATTTTTCCAGATCTCATAAGCAGTCTTTAGAGGGTGAGGCCACAATAGTGGTTTACAATTCTAGTGAGGAAGGAAAACTCACAAAAAATGACCCCATGGCAAAAAACTTGATTTTAGGGGTTTGTACGAACCTACTACTTCAAGCGAACCCATAAGGTGTTCGCTCGAACTAGGATTCAAGCGAACCCTTTTAATGCTTTCTGGCCCAAAAACCAAAGAAAATTCCTTATGGGAGGGTGGTTCACTCAAACCTCGCTTACCCCTCATCCCCCCTTGAGGCACAGAAAAAAATATAAATTTTTACGCTTCAAAACTTGGGTTGAGGATGAAAATGGAGGAGTCTTCATAAACCCAACTAGAACTAGGTAGTCCTTGGAACGAGCTATCCAACAAATATAATTTTAATATTTTTTGGTTTTATTATGTATTTTTTTTTAGTTTTATTAAACATAGTTTTTTCATCGAAAAAGAAGGTCTTTGTTCTACACATATGGAAAAATAGTAGATTATCAATAAAAATTTAAAAAATATGAGTGCACTAGATATTGAAGTCCTTGATCCAACAAAAAAAATTGAATTTTGATATATACAAAAAAAGTTACGTGTTATACAGTCGTGCTATGTCTGAATTGTAACTGGTTTGACTTCGAAACTTGATTAAAGAAAAAATATTCAATAAAAAACTATCTAACCAAATGGAAGCACTAGATATCAGAGTGACAAATCTAAATTTGAAATAATTATAATTTTATCCTTCATGGAAAAAAAGTTATGCATTATACGGTGTGCGTCACTTTCTAAAAATGCTATTTTTTGAAAAAACTAGTTTTCATGGGAGATGGAAAAAGAAGTGCAATCTGATTCCAAAAATTTTGAAAAAAAAATGTTTTTAGAATCTACAGACAAAATGTGATAAGACTCTAGTTTGTATCATCTTCAAATTACTCACGATTTAGCCACTATAGGTGCTTGAATGTGAATATTTAGTTAAAAATAATAATTTCAGTGTCCAGTTTGGCCAAAAATTGTAAACCACTATTGTGGGATCACCCCAGATCCACCACATTTGTCATCTCAATATCAGTCAAAGCACTCAACAATGCTTCCTTAGCCTTGATATTATACTCAACATCTCTGATCTCAGCAGAAGTAGTAGGACCATTATGTGGAATAACATACCTATAACTTGTAATGCTCCAGTAGGGTTCACCAATGCATCTCAGATGGCACTCCATTCGAGTCTTCCACAAAGAATTATTTGTTCCATCAAATCTAGGACTATCCTTCTTATAAGTCGCCATCCCAAATCACCTCATGTTGTTAAACTTCTTCCAAGGAACCTGTTTTGATACCAATTGTTGGCAACACAAGGATATACAACTGAGAGGGGGGGTGAATCAGTTGTCACATAATTTTAAACTTATTCAACATCATTAACCTTATTCACATATCATATCAATAACCATGAAAGCATGAATCAACAAAACATTAGAAGCACACATAACACCAAGATTTTTATATGGAAACCCTATTAGGGGAAAAACCATGGTGGAGGTCAGTCCACAAGATTATACCCTATTAAAAGTATAAGGAAATATGAATGGGGAATGCACATGCATTCATGCACAGTGCCTAGAGCTCACTACTCAATTACAAAGGATGAAACACTATCTTATAGAAAGGTTTTGATAATATCCATCATATTTTGAACTGAGAAAATAGCATATGCTAATGCCTGATTACAGTTCCAGTTAAGCACATGAACACTTCTTCACCCTTCTTCACTCTTCACTCTTCTTCACTCTTCTTCAATCTTCTTCACACTCTGCTCTTCCTTTCAATGATTTAGAAAATTATTCACACACACCACTACATCAAATGATATAAGAAATGAATTATATATCTGCAACAAGAAATTACATTGCTATAGGTCAGCCACAAAGAAATAATAAAATGAATACAAATTGTCAACCCAAAACAATAAATATTTTTCATGTGAATCAACCAAGGTTAGCCACAACATAATGAAGACCGAAAATAACATTCTCGAAGATGAACCACTTCAATTAATTACTCCTTAAAGATCCACAACACGCTTCAACGCCTTGTTGGCCAAGAACATGAAAAACATGAACACTCAAGAGAAAATATAGGATCACGAGCACAACGATCAATGCAGATGTGCAACATAGATAGAGCATGATCTAGAAACATCCAAAAACATCATGAATCAATAGAGAAGCATCCAAAACAACTAAACTTACTGAAATCACATGATCTTCATTCAAGAACACAACTAAAGTAACGAAAAAATTGTCAGAATACAAATCTTCATAACTTGATCAAGTATTCGCGTGGATCTCTAAAACTCAATGTGGATAAACTAGATATACTAAAAAAGAAACCCTTTATTCCAAATCCTCTAAACAACAATGTATTAATTTTACTGACAAACTAAACTTCACTTCACCATTGACAACCTGTAGCACTTCTTATTACAATTTTCTCTATATCCTCGACATATACAACTTCTAATGCACTAATGCTAATAGTGTTGGCATCAATGACAACCACATATCAGCAACACAACCACAACATCCAACAATCCAAAAATTGGAAAAATGTAAAATCAAATTGGTCAAAGCATTTTCCATCCAAAATCCAAATCACTAGCACATGGCATATTTTGACAAGAAGATATTCCTTATCGAGCTTCATCTTTCATCTTTCATCAATCCAAATAATCAATATCAATTGCATCTAATTTGTACTTCAATATCATATCAAATCATCATCCAATTTTTTATTTTTTCTAAATCGAGCTTCAAAATCTTGATCAATCAAATCTTATCAATCCATCATCATCTCGGGATATCCTTCCCAATCCTTGTGTTGCTTAACATTATCCTTGCATTGTTGTGTATCCTCATGTTCAATGTTATCATTATCAATTCATAAATCTGATCAATCAAACCTAGCTTGAATTTCAACAAGATACGGTCCAACAGATCACTGATATCATCACACATATCCATATCCAAATCATCAAAATCATGTGAATTTCCAAAAGCATTCAAAACATATCAAAATCCAAAAACAAGTCAAAATTCAAAAACATGGTATCCGAAATACGTGGTCTCTAAGCTTAAGTGTAGGAAAGGACATCATTGATGAGCCCCTGAGACACAAAAACCTAAAAAACATTTAAATAATTTGAAAATCCAAAAAACAACCTCAACATTTCAAAAACATCAAAAACATCCAAATATTTGAAAAAACCCATTTTTCCCATTTCACTTTCACCCACAATAATCTCATCTATAATAAATCAATCTTCACCTTTATCCTTTGGAAAAAAAAATAGAAATAACCACAACAATCAACAAAAGAAAACTTCAAATGCAAAATCAAAATTGAAACAACAAACTTTTAATTGCAAAATCAAACTCTTGATCTTGTTAGCAAACATGTCAATCAACCTTATATCAACAGCCTTTTTAAAAAACCTATCAACTTGCCACCAACCACTAACATGTCCTAGGATGCATCCTTCCTACAATGGGAATTATTTATTGGAAAAAAAACTTTGGATTCTTATCCTAAGCGAAACACATCCCTTTGGCTAGAGGTATGAAGAACATTGACTTGTTTGTGTACTTGATCTTTTCTTTTGATTTATCTTATTGCACTCATTCCAATGACCTCTTGATGATGTCTAATAAAAAAAAATTAGAGAGAAAGGAATGGGGCATTGATCATTATCTCTTGTCTACTATGCTTGTTGGATATTCTTGTAATATGACTTGGTGATCTACTTGCTTTGGTAGGTGTGTATGGAGGGAGTTTTAGACAACTTGTTGACTATTTCATCGATAGGTTATGCCTTTTCATGTTTTGGTTTGAGATATTTGAAACTTCTCAAGTACATCCTAGTGAGGTTTCTATATGTCAAGTGTGAACAAGAATACTCCTATTTGTTTGTAAAGTAAAAGTCAATCTCACTAGATACAACGCCATCCTAGTTGTTTATACCTTGATGCATCGTATCTATGTGTTATCAAACATAAGGAAAGTTATGCACTTTACATCCCCAATCCCTAGATAAGCAATACATCATCATCATTCATCATCACATCTAATAAAATATTGATGAATCATAGACTTTTTGGACATCTACATCTTCTTGGAATCAAGGGTTGATCCCTTTCATTCTTCTATCCTCTTTCACTCTAACATGCTATCATGACATGCATCCATCTTGCATTCATAGAATGTTAGCATACCCATCCCGCATATTCATACATATCATCATAATAGGAAACATCATTCATCTTTTTTGCATCATCATTATCATATAGATATGTTATTCTAACCATCCATACATCCATCTTGAACCTCTTTGTCACGAGATCGACCCTAAAATCAAAATTTTTGCCTGATCTCTGGAGGAGGAAATGTACCAGCTTAATTCTTTCCACTGGGGCAATAGTGGGGCATCTGAACAAATCAAGAATTTTTTGAAATTTGATCTCGATAGTGTTATTCTTTGAACCAAAGCAATTGGTACACTTCTTCAAAGAGGGGAAAAATTTAGACACACAAATAATCCTAACTGACATAGTGCATCTAATTCCATCTAATTCTTCTATTAATCAAATAAAGCAGTTTATGGGATTGATTCACCAATGTTCATCCTGTTTAATTAAATAAATCAATTTATTTAATTAAGTATCCAAAATTCCTCTCATCTGATTTAATAAACCAAATCATTTAAATCAAATGTCAAATCCCTTAATTCCTTCAATTTAATTGATTTGAATTAATTAACCCCTAACCATCATTATCCATCCTCTAGTTTTTTACTCAACCTAGGTCAAACCTAAACCCCTGAATAACCCACCCACTTGCATATGAAAATCAATTCTTTTAATTATCTAATTATCTCACTTTTCCCTCACAAATGCATATACTAAGGGAATATTCCTTTATTAACTCTACTTATTTGAATTTCTTGCGCAAACAATTTCTCTCCAAAATATCTCAACCATATTCATTTAATGCCTCTTACACATGCATTAATCCCTCTTACACCTCTCAAATCCTCAAGCACATGCATTAACTCCTCACATTCTCCAAAATGTGATCCAACTTCACCCATTAGATTTGTGACAAGTGTCACAATCTTATTGAATCTCCTTTAGTCCCACATTCCTCCCATTTCTCCATTCTTCAAACCTTCAACCTATAAATAGAAGCCACAATCATCCACAATCATCCAAAATCTTAACATTTCTACTATAGGCACTTTCTTCTCCATCACTTGCATATTTGCATCTTCGTCACATTTTCTTCATCACATCAAGAAGCTTATCATAAGGGGTTGGGAAAGGGCTACTTTCCACATCAAAGTTGCACCAATCCCCCTATGGGATGATGTTTTGAGTAGTTTAGGAATAGATTTCATGTTCATATTGCTTGTAGTTTCATGTTAGTTTGATAATGTTGTCATTTCCTTTACATTGCTCAACAATTTCATGGGGAAGGATTTTATTTTATTTGTTCAATATTGACTAATTTAACTCATATTTGTCAATCTTTGATCAATGCAGATTTTATTCTTCATAGAAACAATCAAGTCAAAATTAGGTTCATCCCTTTGGTGTGAACCTCTTTTTCTTTGTTTCAATAAAAAATTTGAATTCTTTGAAATTATTGTTCTAATGGTCTCTTACTTTATTTCATGTACACTATTGAAGCACTAGGAGTTTCCCATTTACATGAAATCTTACTATTTGTTTGTATACACAAACACATATATTTTAATTTGTAATCTATAGCCATATCCTCTCTCCTTGGAGGTTATGAACCTATTGTCCAATGGAGTCCCCACTAATCTATTTTCTAGTGGGCCAAATACTATGCATTTTATCATCTCTCCTTTTAGCTATAGGAGTGTTTTATGCTCCACCATGGTTTGAGGATTTATTAGTGTAATAGTGTTTGACCTTAAGAAAGATAAAACTAAACTAGTCTATAGGAATCATGATTGTATGTCTCTCATGTTGTCCATGTTTTGTAATATTAAAAGTAAACTCATATGATAGGGTAAATTAGTGCTATTATCATTTATTATATATAAAATATGACATTATCTTCCTATTGGAGTTCTTGTAGGTTTGTATGTAGCCAATGGTCACATGAACTTAATCATAATTTAAGGATTTTCTTGGTATTCTAGGTATGGCTATTGAATGGCCTTACATCAAACTGTTTATTCCTCTTATATTGCCTTATTTTAGAGACATTAAGGGACATCCCCTTGTCCTTGTAGATATTAAATAATTAAGGTGGGTTTACCTAGTAAATATAGCTTTCCCATTCATTACTATTTAAGCATAATCCCAACCCATCAAATTTATTGGTATTACAAAACCTTATTTTTTGATGATATTCCTTAGAATTTTTAGGATAACATTCATGAGAGACAATAATAGCAATCCCTAATTCACCCTTTCCCTCAGGTATTAAGATCCTTAGACCCTTTTTATTCATTGTTGAGTGATTTCTATTACATCACACACTCTTTACATTAGACTGCCCTTAACTACTTATAATATTTCTCATTGATTCCTTGTAACTTTAATGTTATGTTTCCACATTTTTTTGTCTCTCATAACCAATTACTACTTTCCACATGTACCCTTATGATTCCAATTACCCAAGATGAGTATGAAAAAGGTCTTTCATGTAATTAAATTTGATAACCTACCATTGATGTGTTAGCATACCCATACATGTATAAAACATTTCTAATATAATTTTTTACCATCTAGTATCATACTCAGCCTAACCCTATGTGCAATCCTAGATTCATCATATGAAAACCATGTAGCCACCTAAATGTCAAAATTATAATGATGTGTTTCCTTGTAAAGTTTTTGATAAGGAAAAACAAGTTTTGAAGAGACCTTGAAACCCTTTACAAAGATGAAGAGCTACAAAAGAAATTAAACACTAAACCCAGCAGCCCAAAAAACCAAAAATTTGACAAAATATGTAACAAAAGCAACCCGTCAGCAACCCCAACAACAAAAAAAATCAGCATACTAGCTGCACCAAAAAAGGAAGCACCAATTACAGTAACTTATCTAAAACATCATCCGAGGCCATATTCTCCTTAATGACCTCCTCATGCATACTGATAACATCCTTTAGCTCTTCAACAGCAAAAGCAACCCCCTTTTTTGTCTTAATTCTCGTCCTAAAGCACAAACCAGCCTGCAAGTCTTTATCTAGCACAGGAGTAGAAGCTTCTGCTTTCTCCACCAGGTAAGAGCCACTAACCTCTTCAATCATTTTCTCCATATCACCCATGTCAAGAGGTTTACCCATCCAATTCAATGCTTTCTCATTCAGAATAGAAAGACCCATCATAGTGGTCTTCAAAGAATTATTATTGATATTGACCACTGTTTTTAAGTCCTCTGAAATCTTTCCAATTTTATCCTCTAGACTAGAAACTCTTTCTTCCAACATTTTATTAACAATACCTTCCAAAGAGGAAATCCTTTCCTCATGAGAAACCCCCAAATGATCAACATCCACCCAAAGCTTATCAAGCTTAACATGCATTGAATTAAATTTTCCTTTTATTTCCCACTCCTTTCGGTTGCCCCTAAGAATAGCAACACAAACACCCTTCCAATTTTTCATCTGAATATTGAGCTCCTTTACCTCAGATTATAACCACTTAACCAAAGAAAGCAGGTTTCTACCCATCTTTAGCCATCCTACAAAACAAATTCATGTCAATTTCATCTCAGTTAACCAGAGGGTGATCATTCTACTCCAAGACATCGGGGGCATCAAAACAATCCCTATTGTGGTTGTCCTCTTCTTTAGTAGGGGAATCCTCAACCTCCACAACATCCACCTTGATCCTCTCCTTGTTTGGAAAGTTGGCCAAATCAGCTAACACTTCCAAATGCTCCTTCTTCACTTCCCTCTCAGCCAAAGAAAAACCTAAGAACAATTAACCACTTTAATCCCCTGTATTTCAATAGGACTAGTCTCTATCGGCTTATCCTCCATCATAGAATTACCCAAAATAGCAGGATCATTCGACTGATCACCCACATTTTCCTGAACCTGAAACCCTAACATAGGGGAGCTCTCCAACAGACCAATCTTACCAAGAATAGGGTTCCCCAATAAGGAATTCTAAACACAATCAACATTTGAAGGAGCCACTTCACCCTTAGGAGGACATCTCTTCAAACCCTCATTACCTGAAGACAATGTAGGATTCACATTCGGACTAGGGGCTTTCACTTCATCACCTATCTCAAGCTTCCTTTTGGCTAAAGCCTTAACTTTCTTTGAGCCTTTGGAACTTTCCCCTTCAAATAACTTTTAACAAAATTGGCCAAAGTCTCCTGCAACTCCACATCAGTCTCATAACCCTTACCCCACTCTTTTTATTCCTCTTCCCCTTCATCAGAGCCTTCTTCATGAATAGACATATCCTCATAGTATGACTCTTCCTCCTCAGAACTACCAACCCATTCATTGATAGAGTCCCCAATATCATAACCATCATTTTTAATCCCCTTCTTACCAAGAGTTTTAGGGGAAATCAAAATCAATTTAAACTTGATATGAGAAAATAACAAACTCATAAGCCCTTCATGAAGAACCGCCTTCTTAGGGTTCTTCCTGTGGTCTTCAATACTCTTCTCCATAGAGAGTAATAGATAAAAAGGAAAGGAGATTGAAACCTTATGCCTAAAATGGTTCAAGAGCACAAAATGATAAGAGTAAATCATAGAGAATCTACCTTCAAGGGTGAAGTAGTACATAATGGCCTTCACAAGGTCCCTCCAAAGCAGCGTCAAGGACTTCCTAGCATAACCTCCACTTCCACTTTCCCTAAGCTTTTTCCTCTCATCATGTTTGAAAAAGTTTGTAAAAGCCTTCTTGGCCACACCCCTGTCTCTGAAAAAATTCCTCCCAGTAACCAAAAGACTAGTTACCTCCGTAATAAAATCCTCATCACTATGAAACTCAACACCCTTGTACCACAAAGACCTCGCATTCCAGCCTTTCATGAAGAAATTTGTAGCATCAGGGTCCGAGCGTTGAATTCTCTGCATAAATTATGTAACCCCCCAATTGTAA
>VDFB02263153.1:113016-178359 GCA_007258455.2 Sequoia sempervirens | reverse complement strand
TTCTCATTGATTCCTTGTAACTTTAATGTTATGTTTCCACATTTTTTTGTCTCTCATAACCAATTACTACTTTCCACATGTACCCTTATGATTCCAATTACCCAAGATGAGTATGAAAAAGGTCTTTCATGTAATTAAATTTGATAACCTACCATTGATGTGTTAGCATACCCATACATGTATAAAACATTTCTAATATAATTTTTTACCATCTAGTATCATACTCAGCCTAACCCTATGTGCAATCCTAGATTCATCATATGAAAACCATGTAGCCACCTAAATGTCAAAATTATAATGATGTGTTTCCTTGTAAAGTTTTTGATAAGGAAAAACAAGTTTTGAAGAGACCTTGAAACCCTTTACAAAGATGAAGAGCTACAAAAGAAATTAAACACTAAACCCAGCAGCCCAAAAAACCAAAAATTTGACAAAATATGTAACAAAAGCAACCCGTCAGCAACCCCAACAACAAAAAAAATCAGCATACTAGCTGCACCAAAAAAGGAAGCACCAATTACAGTAACTTATCTAAAACATCATCCGAGGCCATATTCTCCTTAATGACCTCCTCATGCATACTGATAACATCCTTTAGCTCTTCAACAGCAAAAGCAACCCCCTTTTTTGTCTTAATTCTCGTCCTAAAGCACAAACCAGCCTGCAAGTCTTTATCTAGCACAGGAGTAGAAGCTTCTGCTTTCTCCACCAGGTAAGAGCCACTAACCTCTTCAATCATTTTCTCCATATCACCCATGTCAAGAGGTTTACCCATCCAATTCAATGCTTTCTCATTCAGAATAGAAAGACCCATCATAGTGGTCTTCAAAGAATTATTATTGATATTGACCACTGTTTTTAAGTCCTCTGAAATCTTTCCAATTTTATCCTCTAGACTAGAAACTCTTTCTTCCAACATTTTATTAACAATACCTTCCAAAGAGGAAATCCTTTCCTCATGAGAAACCCCCAAATGATCAACATCCACCCAAAGCTTATCAAGCTTAACATGCATTGAATTAAATTTTCCTTTTATTTCCCACTCCTTTCGGTTGCCCCTAAGAATAGCAACACAAACACCCTTCCAATTTTTCATCTGAATATTGAGCTCCTTTACCTCAGATTATAACCACTTAACCAAAGAAAGCAGGTTTCTACCCATCTTTAGCCATCCTACAAAACAAATTCATGTCAATTTCATCTCAGTTAACCAGAGGGTGATCATTCTACTCCAAGACATCGGGGGCATCAAAACAATCCCTATTGTGGTTGTCCTCTTCTTTAGTAGGGGAATCCTCAACCTCCACAACATCCACCTTGATCCTCTCCTTGTTTGGAAAGTTGGCCAAATCAGCTAACACTTCCAAATGCTCCTTCTTCACTTCCCTCTCAGCCAAAGAAAAACCTAAGAACAATTAACCACTTTAATCCCCTGTATTTCAATAGGACTAGTCTCTATCGGCTTATCCTCCATCATAGAATTACCCAAAATAGCAGGATCATTCGACTGATCACCCACATTTTCCTGAACCTGAAACCCTAACATAGGGGAGCTCTCCAACAGACCAATCTTACCAAGAATAGGGTTCCCCAATAAGGAATTCTAAACACAATCAACATTTGAAGGAGCCACTTCACCCTTAGGAGGACATCTCTTCAAACCCTCATTACCTGAAGACAATGTAGGATTCACATTCGGACTAGGGGCTTTCACTTCATCACCTATCTCAAGCTTCCTTTTGGCTAAAGCCTTAACTTTCTTTGAGCCTTTGGAACTTTCCCCTTCAAATAACTTTTAACAAAATTGGCCAAAGTCTCCTGCAACTCCACATCAGTCTCATAACCCTTACCCCACTCTTTTTATTCCTCTTCCCCTTCATCAGAGCCTTCTTCATGAATAGACATATCCTCATAGTATGACTCTTCCTCCTCAGAACTACCAACCCATTCATTGATAGAGTCCCCAATATCATAACCATCATTTTTAATCCCCTTCTTACCAAGAGTTTTAGGGGAAATCAAAATCAATTTAAACTTGATATGAGAAAATAACAAACTCATAAGCCCTTCATGAAGAACCGCCTTCTTAGGGTTCTTCCTGTGGTCTTCAATACTCTTCTCCATAGAGAGTAATAGATAAAAAGGAAAGGAGATTGAAACCTTATGCCTAAAATGGTTCAAGAGCACAAAATGATAAGAGTAAATCATAGAGAATCTACCTTCAAGGGTGAAGTAGTACATAATGGCCTTCACAAGGTCCCTCCAAAGCAGCGTCAAGGACTTCCTAGCATAACCTCCACTTCCACTTTCCCTAAGCTTTTTCCTCTCATCATGTTTGAAAAAGTTTGTAAAAGCCTTCTTGGCCACACCCCTGTCTCTGAAAAAATTCCTCCCAGTAACCAAAAGACTAGTTACCTCCGTAATAAAATCCTCATCACTATGAAACTCAACACCCTTGTACCACAAAGACCTCGCATTCCAGCCTTTCATGAAGAAATTTGTAGCATCAGGGTCCGAGCGTTGAATTCTCTGCATAAATTATGTAACCCCCCAATTGTAAATGCTGCCACACAGTAGCATTCTTTTGAAACTCTTCACAAGAACTCAGCTCAATTCTACAATGGTCACCACCCATGGTAACAAGCAACAACCCATAACACAACAAAACCTAGAAGAAATGTAACAAAAAAAAAGATCCAGACACTTTTCAAAACAATACAACAAACACCCACAATATGTGTGCACTTATCATTCCAAGTACTTCCCTACTAGAACTACCAGTCTATCCTTCTATGGAAACTAAGGAAAAAATAATTAATTAGATAGAGAAAAGGTTCGAATTTTCAAACCCAACTCAAAACCATGATGAAAAACCTTTCCCCGAGGACATCACCCCTATAAACAAGCCATCTGGTCATTATTAGAAATACACTTCAGATTAATAGGTAGCAATTCAAAAGAATCCCACTCAGATCTCTCCAACACTCCCACGTTGGCAACACCATCAGCCAGCATGTTCGCTTCATGAAAAACATGTGTGATTTTGATCTCCTCAAAAGAGTTTATAATGGCAATAGAATCACTAATAAAATGGGAAATAGACTATGAAGGGGGGCACTTCATTAAGAGACAATTTATCACATTAAGAGATTCCCCCTCCAACCATAGCTTAGAAACCCATTGTGTCTTAGCTAAAACAAGGCCATGATAAGTTGCTATAGTTTTCCTTGTAAAGTTGATTTCTACCTAGAAATGTGTTAATTATTATAAAAGGAAAAAATAATTTTATTTGACAACTCTTCATTGGTATTTATTGAAGGATAATATTAGAAAGAAGATATCCTCCCAATCATTTCAAGTACCTATGTTTAGACCAAGTTGCACATTTTATACAATGGAGATGGGTTTGACCTAACATAAAAAAATTCATTTAGGGTACTTAGGAAGAAGTTGATCCTATTTTTCCCTATATTTTGTTGGAAATAAAATTTATTAATTTAATCTCCTAGACCAAGGACTTAGTATCAAGAAAAGAGATTGAACTAACCTAGATACAACAACCCCCTCTTTAGAGAATGGATTGTTAGACACCAAGTTATAAGAGTGGGTTGAATCCTCTTCTTTGAGCTTTGATAAACCTTATAGGGTGTCTCATTGAGGTTTCTAGAGAAGAAATTGAAAGAAAATATATAAACTATGGATTATAGCTACATAACCATGCCTTATACCTACCATAAAATGCCTAGAAATCCTTGTTTAAATTATATAATATAAGGTTTACCCTTCTACTAAATGATCAAAACAACTTCACAATTCTTAAAACATGTTGGGATCTACCAGAAATTGACATTTTTCTTTCTTCACTAGATCCATATTTTCCTAAAGTGATACTTTTATTTACATGTAGTTTTTATATTGCAATCATAATAGTCCTCTAGAATCACACACATAGTTTCATATTTTTATTTCATCACCAATAATCCTATACATGATATTGTTAGGAATTGGGAGCAGGAAATAGAGGGATGACTTATCAATTATATGGAGATAGATTAAACACAGAATAAAAATAACAAAGGAGTGAAAACAATTCACACAAAAATAGTGAGAGATGACAAGTTTTAATGCGGTTCACCCTATGCTTGGGCTATATCCACAAATAATAGCCCTTTATTAAGAAAATTCCAAAAAATAAAAAATTACAAAACCTGGGACAATAGCTACAACATGTAGCAGTCGAATCAAATGATTTCCACTACTATGTATTTTTGTGCACAAAGCTATGTGCACCCCAACATAATGCCTTCATTAATTCCCATTTGTCACTTCTCATGACTTGAAACTTCTCCACGCACTTCACACACCCTAAAACACAAAAACTAAACACCACATGACTGCTTGAATTCCCATGTGTGTTGTGTTGAAAACTGTTCAACTCATGAAATTAAGAGTTCTCCATTCACAACAAATAAAATCATTCACTTCTAGGTAGTTTAACCATTTTAATTAAATTTCAATAAGAAATGGATATTAAAATTCCTTTAATAAAATTACTCAATTTTTTCTTCAAGGGTACTGCATTCCATCATTTATTTATTTGGGGGGAAAACATTTCAGGAAAAGTGGGGAAAATTTAAACACCAAGTTGGGTCAGGCTCCACATATCAATAGATAGATACTCATTCTAAGGGTATATTCCAAAAAAAATTTATGTTTCTAGTGTTTTTATTTAAAGAAATCATCCATAGACTATTATAAATAATGAAGAAGTGTCCTAAACTTAAGCCATTCATATATTTTCACATGAAAATCTTTAACACCACCACTCTTTCCTTTAAAAGGACATACAATATAATTTATATACTCAATTATTTTTCTATAGTCCTTTGTTGCAATATCATATTAATGGATGCTAGTAAATTTTATCATTTTCAAGATCCTATCCATCTCATTATATTTTTAATTATTATTTCAATTAGCATATTTCAATTGTGTTATTGGGTTCATTCCCTATATATAGAGTTTTCTTTTTTAATTAAATTATCTATCCAAATAATACTTATATATTTGATAAATAATATTATGTTTATTTTCTATCTTACACACATTAATTATGTATTTATTTATATTCTTATAATGTGGAAGAAAATACTATTTAAAATTATTTTCATGCTTGGGTTAGATAATAACTTAAGATTATTTATATATGAATTCTTGAATATGTAAATGTTGTAACAATGATAATTTTCCTATGTCATCTTCCAAAAATAACATAGAATCAATGTTTATCTAACTCATAAAATTGTATTGTTATATTCTTGAATCCTAATAACACTCATTGTAGAATGCAACTTGATAATTAAACAATAATATCATTTTTTAAACTTAAAATAGAATGAATTATGCTACTTATCTCTAAAACTAAAATAAATGATGGAAAATAAATCTAATATCACAGTAAAATTTTCCTATATGAATATTGGAAAATAATACACCCTTTTTGTACTTCATCTTAGAACTAGGAAAACTTTTTAGATTCATAGTAGGTTGTTCCACTTGCTTTGTGTTAGTTCCAAAATTATGGACCTATCTTCAAATCCATAGATGTTATCTAGTGTATTGTACACTATCATTTTATGATTTTCTAGATTATCTTCCTATTGTTGGTTTTAGAGGATTGTTAGTATTTAAAAACACCTTATCCTTCGTGAAATTATCCTTGGTGACACCTTAGACTGATTAGTTTTAAGAACAAGTTGAAAAATATTGGAAAATCTTGGGAAGATGGTAAATATCCTAGGACCTGAATTTTAATGCATATATTTTTGAGATGATACTCACATTCAAATTCTTGATATAAAATTATGTATATGAACAATTTTAAATACCACTGCATAGAAACAACTCATGTTAAATATGTACTAAGCTAGGTCAACAATATTTTAATTTTAATTTTTCAAAATTTATGTGTCAATTTTTATGTGGTGTGGAATGATCCCACACTTTAGGGTTTACTCAACACAACTAAATGGTAATGTCAATACACATAATAAATGTATGGACATTGGGGTTTTAACATACATATTAGATGTGAAATATGTTGGTATACATGTAGACATGGATAAGAAAAAGTCAAATTTATAATATTATGTGGAAATGGGACAAGTAAAAGATAGGAAAACTAACCCATTTTCTATATGATTATAAAAATTATTGACATGTAATTACATTAAAAATAAACACAAAATTAAATGAGGATCAACATTTAAATAAATAAATTTTACTACTTACAATATGAAACCGTACAAATAGCATAAATTAAAAATAAAGTACAAGAATAATTATTATAGTAGTTTTGTAAAAGCATATTAACTCATTCATCTAATACTTTTAGACTTTATTACATCTTTTAACACCATTTAATAAATACATCATGAACAAAATTTTATCATGGAATTTAAGCCTAGATTTATTTGAGATTTTGAATTATGTTGGATAAAAATATCCATATCAATTAAAATATTCACTTTTTTCAAATTTACAAAGTGACTAAATATATAAGAAGGATTTCCCTACTATTAACTAGATCCACCATTAGTGACGAGATAATTAAGTAGCTTAAAAATAGGCATATAGCAACATAAGTACACAAATATATACACATGTGTATATATGTATGATTATGTATCATAAATTATTTTTATTTTGAATTAGAAAAACAAGTGAATTTAGTTTGATTTTATTCTAAAGACTATCAATTGTTTTGATTAGAGGTGAAAAATGGGTTTTGAAGGGGTCTGGAACCCTTTACAAAAAGGAACAACTGAAGCAAAAAGGAAACAACATTAAAAAACCATTAGCCCAATGACATCAAACCACCAACCAAAAAGCAACCAAAAATTTACACACACCACTACATATTGTTCAGAATTTCAACAGCTTCCATCTCACTAGCAACAAGCTTATGTCTCTTAACCCCAGTATCATAACCTCCATACCCGAGGCCCCAGCTTAATTTTTTAGTCTATTTCTAGTCCTAACCCCAGGCCCACCTTTTTTTACCTCACAACTCAAAATTAAACCTTTAGCAACACCCTTAGTAGCAACATAATCCTCCCCAGTCAGCATACCCTCAACAGCCATAACATCAGCAGACAAAATTTCCTTTCTCTTATTAGGGGAGAAAGCCATCGCAGAGTCCGACCTAGTCAAGAATTTAGGAGCTTCTCCACTCTTCATATCCACATTCCAAATTTTGTCAATTTTCTCCTCAAGGGATAAAATTCTTGCCTCCATACTCTATTTCAGATTGACGGTTTCCTCCGCCACAACATTAGCAACAGTATTGAGACCAGCCATTAAATTATCAATTTGGCTTTGGATCGAAGGGTCATCGACCTTTCAAGAAATGCTTCTAATATGAACATTAGTCCTATTAATCTCATGAAAGAACCATTTAAAAAATTTAAAAAGCACATTGGCACTATCACGGGCCAAACCCAACACATCAAATAGATCCTCCCTATCAAAGTTTTCTAGGAAATTTCTCAAAACAACATCCTCTTCAAAAGAACTCTCATGGACCTTATCCTCAGAAGCATCCTTACCTTTACCAACAGTGACATGAGACTTCATCCTCCGAATGGAATTGGAAATTTTCTCCGCAACAACCATCCTCTTCTAAATCCTCTCAGAATTCACTTTCTTAGCTCCTGCAACATGTTCACCACCCATAGCTATAAGCTTCTACTTAGGCAACCCAATGACAATGCTCAAAACATTGGTGTAAGATGCTCCAGGGTTTGCTTGCACCAACCTACTAGAAGACTTCTCTATCTCTTCACCCAAGAACCTGATAGCTTTTAGATTATGATTTGACTTAGATCATCAACTAAGCCTTGTTTCAACTCTGCTACAAGAGTCTCACTCCTTGTGCTTCACCTTGGAGGACTTAACACCATTTGAATTTGTAGACTATCTCCTACACTTAGAAGGATCTAAGTGCCAACTTCATTATCAAACTTGAATTGCTTGCAGGGGTGTTAGAGACATTTATTTCTTGCATTTCACATTCAATTGAATACATCTTGGAGGGTCTTCAGTCTTCACTCTTACCGATCTCAAGATTTTGTCTTGAAGAGGCCTAATTCTTGTAGCCCTTACCAATCACCTTTTTGCTTTTCCTGGCCAAACTCTCCAAACAGCCTAGCAAATAAATTGCACTTTTGGACACCCTTTTTAGTCCTTTAAAATATTCATAGGGTTTCAGACCCATGTCTCCTCTGTATAGTAGGTTCCTACAATCAAGGGCAATTAGGGCTAGCAGGCCTAATTCCTAGGGTTTTACCACTTTCTCTTTCAAATCTATCTCAAATGGATTGGTTGAAGTTTCAATCCTTCTAACATACTTAGATATGATAAAATATCACCTGGAACCATACTTTTTCTGTACTGTGCTTCTTCCCCTACCTAAGTTCTTTAAATTTTCACTCTCAAACCTCTAACCGGACTTTCCAAGCTCGCCTAGGGTTTGAGTTTAGTAATACTTGCTCCATTCCCTATACTTCCTATTGGTAAATATGTACAAGTGATTGGTTCCCCTATCATTTCCATCCAATCTCAGGAAGATCCTGTGGTTAGATTTTATGGGGGAGCCATTCAAAGACTGGCTGCTCAAAAACAACTACAACCCTCTAGACTCTAAACTGTGAATTCAAAACAACAAATCAACTCTAAGCAACTTAATTACAAAATGAAAGGTACTCAAAACTATTCTATGAACACAAATACAGTTCCTTTCATATCTCTGTTTCTCAAGATACTCGGGAAAACATAGAATTCTACGATCCTTTCTTCTATTCCACATAACAAAACTTGATTACAACAATCTAACTTCTTGTCTATGATCCACCACACTTACATAGATGCCTTTTCCATGTTTCAAGGGATGTTGATCGATCCCATACTCCTAATTTTTAGGGAATCCAAGACAACTAAGTTGCATGCAACCTAACAAATGTTGTCATGCAACTTTGCAACATTCTTGCAACTTTGCCATCATCCTAAATCTTAGGACCTCAATCTCCTTGATTCGGAACCATCAACTCCCCTAACTGCTTCTTGGAATCTTCTAACAACTAAGATGTGTTTAGAACACATTTACTGCTTTACATTCCAACATAAGCTATTTAAAGCTACTTAAAACAAAATTAACAACAATGATAAACTAAGGTGACTTTAGTCCTAGTGACTAACTCACCACACACAAGCAAGACCTTCTAAGGTCCAAAACAAACACACCAACACCCTGACTTGGCTAATGTCAGGTACAAGCCAAAATTGATAACAAACAAAATGGAGGTTAGCCTAGGTGCTCCTGCACCAAACATCCTCACCATGGAAGCCACTGGCCAGAGAGAAAGGGGCATTCTTCTCTAGATGTTGACCAGGAATCAAAACCCTTCTCTTCTGACTTCCCTCCTCAAGATCCTACACAAGTCTAGATGTAGGAGGAGGAGAGGAAGCTTCCCCATAAAGATCATTTTTGTCTTTGTCCCCCTTAGAAGGAACAGTCACCTCCACATCATCACTGCAGGTCATATAACCCTCTTCCTCATTCAATTTTATGTTATAAATATATCAATTGTTATTATAATAACATTATAAATATATGTTATAGTTTTTGGTAATTGATTACAAGATTAGGCTCATGCAAACTAGTGGTAAAAAATGTTTTAATTTATACTATGCTACCTGAATTTCTTATCAGATGATATCACGATCCTTTGAGTTAGTGTCAAAGGATGTAATATAAAAGAAAATAAAGCTAAAAATATTCAATACCATAGATGGACATGATTTTTTATAACATAAACCTAAAAACCAATTATTGGAAGTGGCAATTACACATCTTTCTTGTATTCTATGAATTTTAATACTTTAAATTTTTTATTTGGGTATTCTAAATAAATATTGAAGGATGTGAAACAAAAATATTCTATACAGTGCATATGAATTTTCAATGAGTGGATTAAATTTTATGGTAAACTAAAACCTTTTTGGTGTATGATAAAACCCAAGGTTGCTTGCACTATCTTGTGGAAGAGTTTCCACTGTCTCCTGCCTGGAACCTGACTCCAGTGGGTTCCTCTTGAGCTTGTAGGTTGACCAAACCCTGATCCAACTCTTCTTAAAAAGTTCTTACTTTGTGCTTTACCCTGGGTAGCTCAACACCTTCTTGTAATTTGAGTGCTCTTCCTAGGACTTAGAAGGATCTAAGTGCCATGTTCTCTAACTAACATGTACTTCTTGCAGGGGGATTGAGGTTACTATCTAAATGCTTTTTGCATCCACATTGAACCATTTTAGAGGTTCTTTGGTCTCTACTTCACCCGATCTCAAGACCTAGCCTAGATGTGGCCTAGACTTTACTAGCCCTTACTAGTCACTAATTGGCTTTTTCTGCCTATATTCTCCAAACAACTTGGAAAACAAAGAACATATTCAGACACCCTTTTGGGACTTTTAAATCTTATACTAGTTTTCTGACCTTCTTCTGCTCCATACAGGTGGTTCCCATACCTTTGGAGAGGAGACCTAATTGCCCTATATTCTAGGGTTTCACTGGTTTTGGATCAAATCTACCTTCAATGGATTGAACAAAGTCTATTATGACCTTGCACACTTTCCCCATCATCTTGAACTTTATCCTAAACAAGGATCTTCTTTGGCTTGGCTCTTCTCTAACTGGTTCTTTGATCAAAGTTCTTCTCATCATAAGATTCTCACCTTCCTCTGAGTTCAAGGGTACTTCTGATTGCTTATTTGATGTAGCTGCTTCATCTTGAATCAGATTGGTTCTCTTATCTCCTCCATGAGATGTGTTTCCTTTCTCAGGACATCTATAGGCTGGGTGTCCCAACTGGTTGCAATGATAGCATTTCATGTTGGTGAAGTAACTGCCTCGTCCTTGTCCACCACTTCTTCCTCTGGAGCTGAAACCTCTTCCTCTACCACCTCTACTGGAACTCCCTTCTTGCTATTTAGAAATTCTGACTTCTCCTTGAGCTCTTGATTCTGAGCTTCTTCCACCATAGCTTCCTCTTTGTCCTCTGTTGTCTTTCCCTTTACCTCTACCTTTGGGGTTTTGTTCCTGCTTCTTTTTGCCTTTCTCCTCTATATTCAAGGCCATTTGATAGCATTGGCATACTATTTTTAAGTTTACTAAGCTCATGTCCTCTTGGATAGACCACTTGAGCCCATTTAGATACCTTGCTAACTTTATGCTTTCATCTTCAACCACTTTTGATCTAAGGCACAATTTCTGAAACTCCTCTGTATATGTTTGGACATCCATGTCCTTTTGCCTCAGATTGTGTCTTCTCCTATGCAACAGGACTTCATAATCATCAGGAAGATAAGTTTTCCTTATCTTAGTCACCATCCCTCTCCATGAAACTATAGGACCTTTGCCTTCTTTCTCTCTTTCAGATTGCACAAACTTCCACCATGTGAGAGTTGCTCCTCTCAAACTTGACTTGGCCACCTTCACCTTTTGAGCCTTTGTTATGCCATCACACTCAAAGTGATTCTCAATGCTCTCAATCCAGTCCACAACTGAATCTGGGTCCATTTTTCCACTGAAAAGTGGCACACCATCCAATGTTTTACCACTCAAGGCCTGCAATGCCTTCAAGAATGGTTCCTCTGCAAGAACAAGATCAGGCTTTGGAGCTTCCTCCTCCAATTCCACCTCTTTTTCTTTGGCTTCCTGCTCTTCCTTCTTATTTATCTTGTCCTTCACAGTATCTGCTATTTCTTGGACTTCATCCAGGAGTCTCTCCATCTGAGATATCCTCTCTTTGAGCAACCGGTTATCTTCCTCTCGCTCTTCTACCTTCTTTGCTAGCTCTGCATTTGTCACCACGGCTTCTTCCTCCAGTGTATTCTCTCCTACTGACTCAGTGGATTGGCTCATTAATCACAAGCCTTGAATCTAACTCAGGCTCTGATACCAATATGGTGTATGATAAAACCCAAGGTTGCTTGCATTGTCTTATGGAAGACTTTCCACTATCTCCTGCCTAGAACCTGACTCCAATGGGTTCCTCTTGAGCTTGTAGGTTGACCAAACCCTGATCCAACTCTTCTCAAAGAGTTCTTACTTTATGCTTTACCCTGGGTAGCTCAACACCTTCTTGTAATTTGAGTGCTCTTCCTAGGACTTAGAAGGATCTAAGTGCCCTGTTCTCTAACTGACTTGTACTTCTTGTAGGGGGATTGAGGTTACTGTCTAAATGCTTTTTGCATCCACATTGAACCATTTTAGAGGTTCTTTGGTCTCTACTTCACCCGATCTCAAGACCTAGCCTAGATGTGGCCTAGACTTTACTAGCCCTTACCAGTCACTAATTGGCTTTTTCTGCCTATATTCTCCAAACAACCTGGCAAACAAAAAACATATTCAGACACCCTTTTGGGACTTTTAAATCTTATACTAGTTTTCTGACCTTCTTCTGCTTAGTACAAGTGGTTCCCATACCTTTGGAGAGGAGACCTAATTGCCCTATATTCTAGGGTTTCACTGGTTTTGGATCAAATCTGCCTTCAATGGATTGAACAGAGTCTTTTTCACTCTAGTTTATGTAGTTGTCATCTAACCCTATCTGGGACTGTATGACTTCCATACTGTATCCTCAAACCCTACCTATTCCCTTACTTCTCCTCTTCCAAACTCCTAACTGTGTCACAGAACTCGCCTAGGGTTTGCAGTTAAGATTCATTGCTTGGCCCTTTTGATTACCTGTCACCAAATATATACAATACATTGGCTTCCCTCCCATTTTCACCAAACTCATGAGAATCTCATGGTTAGGGTCTAGGAGGAAGCCATTTGAAAACTTACTGCTCAAAATAGGAGAACTAACACACTACAATTAATCTATGAATTTGAAACAACAATTCTTCCCTAAACAACTTAAAGATCAAATGAAATTCACTCTATCCTATCTATTAAACATGTACACAGTGTCAAATTAACATGCTCAGTGCCTTCTAGTTCTCTATTCTCAAAATGCACGGGCAGATTCAGAAATTGTAGTTTCTGTCAAAACAGGGTTATATTCCTTTTATCGCCTAAACCTTAGACACCAAGCACTGTCAACACTCAAAGTGAAAGTTATATACAAAGAAAAATGTTAACACTACTCTTTAATTACAAAAAAAAATGCTATATCAATATACAACACCTAAATAGACTCTACTATGCAAAACACATTGGGTTTTCCAGTAAACACAAAAAATTCTTAAAATCTGCTAACTGTCTTCTATTTTCTCACACCAAAACTTATTTTTACAATCTAACTTCTTCTTCTCTACGAGCCACACACACTTTGGATGCCTTTAGCCACCATTCAAGGGAAGTTTCTTGACTGTTTCTCCTAATTTCAAGGGATTTCTACCACGAGATTGCATGCAATTCCTTGAATCTTGCCATGCAGCTTTACAACAACATTTCACAACTTCCACTATGCCATAACCCTGAATCCTTGGACCTCTAACACCTTGATTGTGTAACAAATACCTTCCTAGCTGTTCACTAGAATCTTTTAACAACAAGAATATGGTTGGCCCACATTTACTGCCCCATATTGCAACTTAGGCAATCCAAAGTTTAAGAAAGCCAAAATTTAATAACATCAACCAACATTGATTAACTAAGATGTTTTAGTCCTAATGACTAATTCATCTTCACTAACAAGACCTATCTAGATCAAAACCAACACTAAGAAATCCTAATTTGGCCAAGATCAGGTACAAGCCAAAACTTTATCCAAACAAGGTGGAGGTCAACCTAGGTGCTCCTGCACCACTTTTCTAGAAAATAAATAATCTCAATGATTTTTTTTTACAAATACTAAATAATGATTTTTTTCCCTTAATAAATCATAAAATTATATTAAAAATAAAAATATTTAATTAGAAAATTATTGATTGATGAATATATTCATAATTTAGTTAATATATAAAATTTATTAAGAGGAAGGTTTAATTTTTTTCTTCAAACCAATTAATATATAAAAATAAATATTCCTTGAAATTATTTGCAATAAAAAAGGTTGTAAAAATACACTTGTCGACCATACTTAGACCAATGTCTTGTAGCCTTCATTACTCCCATATGGTGGAGATTGGGTTGACATGTTTTTGAGATAACCCTACATAACAACCTCTTTATCATCGATGAGGGAGATCTATTAAAATACCTTTCCAATAGTTGACTATTGAAAAAATTGTTTCATCAACATAAGAGTGCTACGAAATGACATCGAGGTGATGACAAACCATTACATCTAAATTCTATGGAAAGAATGAAAATGGTGTTGTTTTTGTTAAATTATTTGTAGATCTACAAAGTGAAATTATCAAGCATAGAAAAACAAAAATACATTAACCGACTTCATTATTTTTCATGAAATGAAAATTTACAAATATATAGCCTCCATAGGAGAATAATCCCAAGAGGAAACTCAGGGAATAGTTAGCTTATAGTGAGCAAGCTGTTAATTATTGAAAAACACATGCGTACCATTGAGCATGTTGTAGTTGCATGTTGGAAACAACCAATTGTAACATAGAGTTAATTACACTAACACCCCCTCCTTGTGTCTAACTAAGGAGACAAAAAGAGGAAAGAGGGAAAACCCTGTGTGAACAAAAACCTCCCCTCAAGCAAAAACTAACTGAGCATGGCATCTACTATGCTACAATATACTTCACCCTAAGAAGGTCTCGTAGATAGTAAAACTTGAGCTCAGTGAAAGTCTTCGTGAAGATGAAAGCAACATGTTCATAAGTGGGACAATATTGCAAGTCGATGAAGAATGCTTGAAAATAAAAGATGACCTAGTGTCTACAAACAACATTTCTTCCCTTGGGAAGAAACAAATCCATAGGTTGATGAAGAAGCCACTCCATGTCCAACTGAAATGAGGAAGGATGAAGTCTCAACATGTTTGTCTTTAAAGAATGAGTAGGAGTCTCCAAGCTTGAATAAGCCACAAAATAATCATGGTCAAAATCAACAAAGAAATATGATGAATCAAGCAAAAGAGGAAACTCATGGATGCCAATATCTAAAGAAAATTAAGATGGGCCAACAACTATGCTGAAATTGTCGTCGAGAGGAGAGATAATCCTTCAAATGTGTCCTCCAAATCTAAAATATGAGTCTCTATAAACAAGTTTGAAACTCTTGTCAAGAGATCATCCCAAAAATTTGAATCAAGAAGACTATGGATGCCCTACTGCAAGAAGACATTGGAAGCTTTCGAAGAAGCAACACAAAACTCAGAAGTAGCAGCAAATGTAAGGAAAAAAGAATGGTCCTCAAAGAGAAGACATATGTCCTCAATAGTTTCATCTAGATCTGAAATGAGGGATTCTTATACAAACAAAAAATAAATGTTTGGTAGACATTGGTTCCAATGGACTGAATCCAAAAGACATAAATGATCCTATTGCAATGAATCACCGGAGGCTCTCAAAGAAGCATCTCTGAAATCTAGATCTGCAATAGGTGTTGTTGATGGGGAATTAGTGAAATGATCATCCATACAAGATGTGTCCAAATTAAATGAGGTAACATAAGTCTCAATATCATCAATAGCTTATTTTTCCAAGGAAACATCACTTTCAAATGACGATTCAATGTCTCCATACAATTGTTGGATGATGACCCAAGTAGTAAAAGGGCACTCAGTGCACTCTATGTGATGTAGAGTATCTTCAAAAATAATAAGACATATTAGTCCATAGACTATGTCATTATTATTAAACTAGGAATTCATTTCATCATAGTCATTTGGCTCAGGAACAAGTCCAAGTAGATAGGGTAGTAGATATTTCTTAAGGAAATGATTCTTTATCCCTTGTTTCCAAGACAAATAATTCTCTAAAGCTAGCCTAACAACAAAATAATGAAAATGGTATTTAAGAGACATGATTAACCTCTAGTAAATGGAACTTTATCTTAATTCGTGATTACAAAGTGCATGTATAATCCCCCAATAATGAATAACAAAGAGAAGAGGTGAATCACACCCCAAATCAACAGAGGAATTGCAAGTAACAACCTCAAATCAAGAGATTGCAATGTGCAATTCTCTTATCAAAGATATGAAGCACCAAGATCTGAAGTGCCTATATGAAATGCCTCTAACAAATAGATCAAACCTCTCAACAGAGACCCCCCCTTTGCACAGTCAAATCATGCCTTTGATGGTGCTTTGACTCAGTAAAATTTGTCTCTGCTGGTTTGTTACCTTGGAGATGAAACACCACAAAGGATTTGTGGCCTATAAAAGGCTTGGAAATAGAGAGGGGGTGAGATTTATTTCCTAAATAATGAGCATAAATTAAATGCCATAAATGACACTTTTTTGGTGTGGCCAACAGATGACTATTCTACGTGTCCTTTAAATTTGAAACGTTGCCTCCATAACAACTCGCAAGAAGAAAACAAAATAAATTGCCTCCACTAAGATTAAATAGCATAAATATCTATGCCTCTGTAATTTACAGTTGATCTTCACATCATGGCAGAGCTTCCCCTTCACTCCACGCTACTAGAAATATCCACGCCTTGTTGGAGAAATCATTCACACCTGCTTGCACCTTGATTGGGAACTGAGAAGGGTGAATTGGTTGCAGCAAAATTAAATCACACATCTATGAGTGCATGGGGGTGTGGGTAGTGTGATGGGCCTCTATACAGATTTCTAGCCAAAATGTGCCTTGGGTCTCCTTCAAATGTAGCTCTTTGTAGACAGAAAAACCTCAATGTCTATGTAAGAATGCTGCCTCTCTAGCATTTAACTAGTGAGAAGGTCATCTTCCCTAACACAAGCCTCATCAAGGCCTTTATGATAAAAAATTAGAGACACAAAATAAATCGCAACTTACATAGATCGACTAAGGAAAAGAAAACACCAAAAGGTTCGCCTGGGTGGAATGTATCGAAGCCTTCATGAAATTCGTTGCCTACTGTGAATTTTTCAATCTCTTTGTTTGCAGATGTGATACAGAAAATGCCAACGCCTATGAATTCATCTCACAACATGAGAATATGCCTTTGGATGGTAAATTGTGGCCTTACAAGTGCAAATCATGTTCACAAGGGCCTAGAAAACCATGCCTCACAACCTTCCAATTAGGCCTCAGTGACGATTTTCTGGTAGAGATTAACAAACTACAAATCAATCATGCCTCTTTGAGTAGAGGTGTCATGATTTTTTAAAATAGAGACTACACCACACTTAGATATAGGGGTGAGGTTGATTTTCTAGATGTGGAGGTTGACTCCTTATGATGCTTTAGAATTCTCTAAAAATGTCTAACCATCTTCTTGTAAATGAATCTAGAAAAATACAATGAAATGTATTCGCCTATGGCTTGAAAATGTATTTGCAAGGCTATATACCATGTGATAATTTTAGGAATCCTAGAAGAGTTGCAAATTATAGAATTGCACAAATTGACAAGAAAAAATAAACTCTAAATAATTGCATTGATTATTTACTTGATAATTGCTTAAGAATAAGTACAATATATAAAACATGAGAAGAACCATCTAGAATGGCAACTGCCAACTAGAAAATAGGCATGCAACTCCATTCAAGATTGCACAACTAAGTAATCATTATCCTAAAAATCTAACAACAAAAAGATACCATTAGTTAGCTTATACTAAGCAAGTTGTTAACTATTGAAGAGAAGTCAGAAACAACACCATAACAGTGAAAGTTGTTAACTAAAGTTACATTTTGGAAACAATAGTCTTATATTGTTAATTGTAATAATTGCATGTTGGAAACAACAATCTTATATTGTTAATTGCGCTAACACCCCCCTTTAAATCTACAAATAGAAAACTTATCTAGAAGAATATTTTAGGTAAAATATTCTACACTAGCATCCCCCATTAAGTGTAGCTAGGTGTGTTAGTGATCCAAATCTTCACCCTTTATGCCAAGTTGTGAAATAAATCAATAGGTTTGGATGTAACATGGGATTGCTTTCAAGTTGTGGGTGTCTTATTCAAAAGAAGACCTCCAAAAATGGGTTGACTCCCCTTTTGATGGTGTCACCTAAACTATTCCTTGCTGAGAAAAGGGGAGAAAGAAGCATGAAAATAAAAATAATTCCTATGGTGATGCACCTAATGTGTTTTCCTCAAACTTACACAGCTGCTTTTACACACATGAATGATCAACAATTTAATAGTGGCTTACACAACTCAAAACTTCATATGTCTTTGCATCAGTATTTCATAACAAGACTGAAAATGTCAAGGATAACATCTAGAAGGAAGAATCACAACTTAGACTCTTTCCTGAACTAACTCAACACATGTTATGACTTGCAAGTTCATATTAACTATATAAAGGAAAAGAAAACAGGACAAAATCAAAGGGAAAAATAGTTTTTCCATAAGATTTCATCAACCATTTCTAAAGCTTTAACAATAAAATAACATAATGAGAAGATAAAATGTATTAGCTTATTAATCAAAAGGTGTTACACTACTACATAAGTCTACAAATTTGACCTACAATGTTGTCCTCTTCTTGAAAAAAGCTCCAAAAAGCCTACCATGCTTGTAGGAAGAAAGAAAAGAACTCCTAAAAAAAAAAAGTTTGAAGATACTTAAGTCCTCATGAAACAACTACCCACACAAGTCCTTCTACAAACCCTAGGTCAGCTGAAGCACAAAAGCCAAAATGGAAGCTCCCAAAAACACTCCAAAAGTCCTCCAAATGTAGAAAAGTAAAGCTAAGTCCAAGGTCACATTGAAGGTGTGACAAAACAACCTTTAAAACAGTCAAAATAAGCCTTCCACACTTTCTCCATGTTGGCAAGTCATCACCAAATCTGTCACATGCCTCCAAACTAGCTAAGTCACACAGTTTTTGGTGTGCAAATATGTCTTCAACCACACTTCATGACTTCAACACAAGTTTTTTATATTTTGCATTAAAAATAACATTTAAACTCAAGTGATTTATAAATTATCACTTAGGTTAAATGTTTTACATTTTTCATAATAAATGCAAAATAATAATCATTCTTCAATCACCCTCCCTAAAATAAATCAATACCATCACTCCAAATGTTTGAAAAATATTTGAGCCAATCTCACACCCTACATTTTAAAGATATATTGACAAAGTGATTTTACCAATTTCACTTGGTCAACATCTTAAATTTCCAAATGTATGCAAAAAGGGCCAATAGTTCAGCGTTTTATGAGTGATCAAGGCAAAATTTTCCTTTTTAAGTATTTAAAAGACTTAGCATATTCAAAAGTCAATGAAAGAATCAAATGGATGTGTGGTTTTCAAAATGAAGCATAAAAAAAATGCCTAAGTCATGAGCTTAAAGACCCAACCACGTAACACATTAAAATGTGTTTGCATATTTTAAAAGATAAGGAAAAAATTCCTATCAACCTCCATAGGGTTTAGAAACCCTAAAACAAAACATGGGGAAAGATGCACAATGCATCCATTATGTTGCCATGGGATTTGATGAAGACACATAAAGCATGAGGTTTTGACTAGCTTTTTGATGATGCCCTGATGGAATCTGTGTGGCTTCTAGTTGGAAACAAGAGATAAAGCATTTTCTAAAAGAAAATCTGCTTTTTCTCCATGTATTGACAGCCATCCTATGTGCTAAGGCCGTGAACATATGCATTTTACAGATGCATTCTTTTGTATTCCATTTTCTGTGGGTTGTTGTAATCTTCTCTTAGCTGCCATGTCTTCATGCGTTTGAACTTGATGAAATTCGTTTCTAGCTATCAACCCTGTGAAAATTTGAGGCTGAGCTAGGTAACTCTTTTTCTGTAGAAAAATTTCCATTTCACTCTCAATGTCTGCATTTACATTTTATTTTTTGTAGATTTCATGGCAGTTTCTTTAAGAAATGATTGCTTTCTGAAGGATTTTAACCTCTATGTAAAAAAATGCAAACTCTTGTTTCAATGGACACGACCATACAATTTTCTTTTTATGATAGCTAGGGTTTGCTGATAAAGGCCTTCTAGTTCTATCATGGCCGAGAGCTTCTATGTGAAAAAAAGAAAAACCCTTGTATTGATGGCTGCGACCATGAAGAGGAACTAGGGTTTTTTTAATATACTATTGTAGAATGATTTTTTCTATAGAGTGATTTTATAAACATTTTCCATGGCCACGACCATGCTTGCATTCAACCCATTATTTCATAGTGATAATCACCTTCATCATGGAGTGATTGTGTAAGATCATGATATTAATGAGATTTTGATGAGGTTTATCAACTGAAACAAAAGATATCTCAATTGACATTCCACAAGGCAATGTTCTCCTAGGTTTGCTTGACTGTATCCTACTCTACTTTTATGGACTGCCATGTTTTGTTGTTCCATCTCCCATATGTATGATCCCATAGGTTTCGAAAACTCACTATGCCTTGGAGGTTGACCTGGTGAAAAAATCACATCATTTAATTCATACATACCTTAATAGATCTAAAGGGCACTATCTGCACTCACAACCTGATAACATGGTAACTGTTATCAAAGTTGTCCCACGATGATTGTATATTAATCATTGATCATTGTCTTTGCTTCCAAGACCATTGTCCTTTATCATCTACTAAGAACTCTTCCCCTCTTTGAAAGTTGCATTCTTTCCTTTTTTATCCCTAACTCATCTCACTCCTTGTAGCACTGTCAACCATCATGGTAAGTTTTTTAATTTGAGGCCTCCAAATTTATCATGTCTTATGCAATTAAAAGGCTATCTGTGTCACTCATGTCTTGTGTTTACCAAAAGTTGACTGAACTGGTGTACTATGCATGTGGCCTCTCAAACTGATGTATAACTATTGTAGGAGACCTCTAAACTGTTGTTTTATCCCAAGTTGAAGTTATAGGCACCCATAGAAGATGTGCTTGATGATTAGTCCTATCATTAGTTCTTTTTATGCAAATATTATGATCATTTGATGCCTAATTTCTCTATGTGATCGTATGAATAAGACTGCATTGCATTACTTTGACATTATCATTCTTCCTAGATATTTTGAGATGAGGCCCATTATTGTTCTTCCTCCAAACTTATTATTTAGTGTTATGAAATCTTCATTATAAAATGAAAGGAAAACAAGATATACTACACCAGTTGTTTCACAAAGAGCTGAAGCATTCACTGATGAAATACTATGGGCCAAAAAATGCATTTGCAACAAGTTGGCAATTTTGTAGACCACAAATTTATAGTAATTATCCTATTTTGAGGAACTGAGTTTGCACACATTTCTCCCAAAGCTTCAAATTCCTTCTGGCCTTGAGGATTCTATCAACCTCCAGTAATTACATGTTCCAGATTGAAAAGGCCTTGGATAACACCCCCTATCTAGTAGTGAAAAATGACTGCCCCTACCACTATGATAGTCATGACAATCCTCTCCAAACCATTGGCCACCCTCCAATGAAAGAACTCCAACAGTAGTGATCTACCCTTGCATATGCTCTTGGTTTGTTGCTCCTCACATGTGAGGCAGTCCCTTATGATTGTGACATGCTTATTTTTACCACCATTTGCAAGTCCTGATATCACTATCCTCCTTGAAGTCATGTTCTCTATGACTTTCCCCGACATTCTTAGTACTCTTGTCAGTGATGACCATGATTGTAACTGATTCAAAGATTGGTGACATGATTAGAATGAATACTTATAACAACCTCTTGATTGATACTCTTATCTTCAAAAATGATCTTGTGGCTCTGTATTAAGATCTGATGGAGACCAAAAGAAACATTGGGAATGACCATATGAGATGAGCTTTGGCTCTTTCCATAGCTTCATTCATACTTGAATTCCTTGTGTCAGAAGTAATGATGATTGGCAATGCAATTTCAGTTACTCACTTGCATCACTGCATTTTTCTTTTCATGCATGCACTGTCAAAGGATGTTCATGGCTCATTTCTTGTTCCATTTTGTGGAATTCTATCCTTGTTTATTGATATATTTTAATGCTCATGCTCTTCATGCATAAGATCATTGTGGTTGGTTCCTCATTATGATACTTTCACTCATGTTATGATGCTTGATATAATCTACCCATTGCATTGCTATACTTCACCAAAACTTTCTCATATTGTCATGAAGAGACATTGTCATTGTGAAACTCTTGAAACTATGAATTTACTATCACAACACCTTGTCAATCATTAACAAAGAGATTCATTCATTGCTATGTCACCATATTTGAAGGACTTTAATCTTTGAAACACTGTCGTGACCTTTCACTATGTTGTTCTTTCTAGGCCTGCTGCATTATAGATTGATTCTTTGCAATGTATTTTCTTTTCATATTGTGAGATAGTCCCCTATGATTGTGGCATGCTTATCATTACCACCATTTACAATTCTTAACATTACTATCCTCCTTGGAGTCTCCTCTTGATTGCTAGTGTCTCTTCTTACTATAGGACTTGATATGTGTGCATTAAGAAAAAACTTCTGCCTTCATCACCATTATATAGTGATTGCTTGTTGTGGCATGGTGGATGTTATTTCAATTGACTATCTTCTATCAGCTTGGTTGTCCCCTTACTGCCCTGTAGCATACTTTCCTTCTTGTTGTCCTATAGCATGAGATCATTGTGAACTGGCCCTTTCCAACTCTGAAAGGTCATTGAATATTCACTTGGAATCATAGCCTTGGCTTGAAAATGAGTTTAATATCTTGCATTATGATGCTTAATGAATACCAATTTTCACTATTATTTTGAATGCTTATTGTAATCCTACTGGGAAGACACATGTCACTTACATTGGTGACCTGAAAGTTCACCATTCTAGGTGATGTGTGGTTTTCCAATAAGGTTGAGGTGAGATGATTTGGACAATGTCTTTCATGCAACAATGTATGATGATATTTGTTCCTTCTTATTGCCCCATTTGACTCATGATGGTTTTGGGCATGACTTGATGTTTCCTTCATTATTTAAGAGATTCATAATTGAACTTGATGCATTTTTTGAATTTGATAATGAAATTTGATCAACGGGTGTGATTCCATATCGATTTAATACATTAATAACATGTATATCTTTGATCAAGTTGCTCAATTTCCTATCCCTCTTAAAACATCAAAGGGCAGCATGTTGAGTTCTACCCTCATGTGAGCTACATTTACCCCACATGTTATAATTAGTTGAATCATGACAGTAACAAGACCTGACCAAAATTTGCACAAGGAACAAATAGTTAGATAAAAAAAGCATATCATAGGTGTGTTTGATCACTCCTTTCTTTTTTTCAAGGAAACTTATGCTATGCTGCTATTTTAATTCTTGTAGACATTTGATTACACATTTATGGATGTTTTGCATATAATTTTGATCATGGACCTTTCATTGCTCTAACAACACTATTTTTCAGATGCGGGAAACCTAGGAGCAGTGAGGAGGGTGTCAAACAAAATCAAAGCAACGGGAAGGGTCGAGATGATGCGAGGCCCAACCAATGAGATTCATCATTCCACCAGGCAATGACGGGTCCCTTTTCATTTTATATGCAATTTATTTTCTGTATCTATAGGTGTATAGTCTCTTCTTTATAAGCATTAGGATAGCTAATCCCTTGGCTTGTGAGGGACATTTATATGCTCATGATTATCAATAAAATTTACATTTGCAATATATATGGTTCTCTTTCTCATTTGTCTGTAATTGCAACATTGAAATAAAATGTAATCTATTTTTAACAATCTCTTTTATGCATACTAATGAACCTAGCAGACTATGGTTTATCTTTTAAATTTTTAAACAAAAATAGCAAAAGAAAAAACACTAAGTTACCTGATTTCAGTTGAAAGCTAAAAAACCAGGTAACATTTTTGGCGACATCTGCTATATGTTTTCCTACAAAACATCTAGACCACTCTCCTAAAGCTTATCCATTGAGCATATAGTCATCTAAAAGGCTGACACCACTTGAAAACAACATTTCACATTGCAGTAACTCATCAGATCAATGTATGACACACCATTGAACTTATTCCAACACACCAAAATGCTCAAAGAAAACTACCTAACTGTGCAAAAACAACACTTAGGGAATTGAAAAATGCAACTAAAATGGAACTACCCTAACCTACTCTAACTAGCAATGAAGCTGGTCAAACAAACCCATTAACTGGTTGGGTGAAATAGCTAACTTTTCTAAATAATTTACTTTGTTTTCCACATTGGAAAACAACTAGAAAGAAAGGGAACATGAATAAATACTCAACAAACAACTGCAATATCTCTTGAAGAACATATACAAGCTTACTAGCCTTTTCATATGGAATGTAAACGTTCTTGTTTTGAGGTAGAAAGGTAACTTGAGTGTGCTCTTCCTTAGTTGTACCCTTATGCTTGGGTGCAAGCAAGGTAACAATATCCTTATTGGCCTCCATTCTAGCTATATGCCTAATTGGGAATCCTCTGGAAAGTGTGAATCCATAACTTTCCATGTCAGTTTCTTGTAAGTCCAAATCATGTTGTTGTTCCTCATTATGTTCCTAATTTGTTGCTTCAAAGTATGTTGGTTCAATAGCCAAAATTGGGAAAAAAGAGGCTTCTTCATGATCCAAAATAGACTATAGATCATCCCAAAATGAAAATATTTCATGAGACAAAGCTTCATTCTCATATTGATTTTCATGAACCAGCAACTCATCACACAACTAAACATCAAGTAGCTGTCCCAAATCTTGTGTTATCACAGGCATATCTTCTTCACCTTGTTCAACAAACAAAGGTAGCCCATCATGCAAGAACATATCAGCCTCTTTTTCACCAAGTTCCTCATGTTCATTTTTCTCCACCTTCTGTTTGGGAAAACACAAAACCTTCATACTTATGAGCTATCTCTTTGGTCTCACCTTGCTGATTGGAATCATTTGATTCCTGCGATGCAAGTTAAAGCATGGTTGTTTCCTAAAAAAAACTAGGAATCTCATCAAACAAATCAGTAGGGGATTGATGCTCAGGCTCTATTTCACTTGACATACTAATATTTAACTGATGCTCTTCACTAGAAGATTTTTTATTATCCAAGCTTGAAACAAAAACCTCAAGTCATCCCAGAATAAATCGTCATAATTTTTCTCAGTATCTTTAATGATAAGAGGATTATCATTTTCTTCAAGACAACATTCTTGAGGGAAGAGAAGACCTTGTTCCTTTACATCTATATGTTCTTCTACACTTACAAATGTTGTGATCAAAATATAATTTGCTTGGCTATCCACCTCTGCACATGAATACTCATCAGCTGTATAAACAATGACTTGGGGATCCTCATCTTTCTTAGGTTTTGAAACTTGTCCTAACTAACTGGGCTCCTCAACATCATTTATTGATTCTTGCTTTTCAATTTGAAGGTCTAGTTTCTCAAGTTTGACTTGATAAGAGCCCTCCACTTGAGGAAGATCTTAAATATTTTTTACCATTAGCTCACCCTCCTCCTGTTTGAGCTTTTTTTGTTGTAGTCAGTAGCATGCTACAACTAAATGCAATGGATTTACCTTGTTGATCCTCTCCATGAGGATTAAGTCATATGAATCAATGGGTTTCCCTTGAGGGATGATGGCCTGATTTTCTATAGGTACTACAACCTCTTGCATTGAATGGAATCTTCTAAAAATTGTAATTTCAAAATGAGAAGACTTACTAGGGGATTCTAGAGGCTTATTTTGCCTAAAGCTTGCATACTTGTACTTGGAAACTTCTTGTTTGGAAAATTTTAGCCTCATTTATGCATCCTTTGTGGCAAGATGTTGGGAAAGATTCTCCTCAAATTGCCTCTTTTTTTCCTCACATTCTTATTCACAGAGATGAGCTCGGTAAGCTTCATGTTCTTGCTACCAATCAACCTCCTGCTATCCTTCAATCTCTAACATTTGTCTTTGAAAATCAGAAATTATATCATCGATGCTCATGTTGTTAACCCTTTGAGATTGAGCATGTGAACAAACATGTTGGTTGACATTATGAGGGTTTTTTTGAGACTGTTGTTGGACATATATAAGTTTATTTGCAAACTAAGCAGGGGTGGGAGAGTGGAAAACATGTGGGGAATATTGATAATCTCCTATAGCAAAGGTACTTGAACTAAAAACAACTACATGCTCATTTTGATATGGCTAATAATTGGGTATATGAGAAAAATTTTCATGAAATGAAGGGTGATAGAACATGTCTTCATGAAATGTAGACATATTGGAGCATTCATAGAAGTTGGAAATTCATCAAAATTTCTTGTAAAGAAAGAAAACCAGGTCTGAGTTTTCTTAAAATAAGTATTTTTTTGCCTAAAACCAATTGTTATTCTTCCAGAGTCGCCGGGTATGTAAAGAAAATGCCTCCAAAAGGCTAAAAATACTACTATACACACCAAACAACAACAATAAAATGCATAAAAATGAACTAAGAAGCAGTTCACCTATCCCACCAAGCATGCCAAAACTGTTAGTGATCGAAATCTGCACCCTTGATGCCAAACTGTGAAAGAACTCAACAGGTTTGGATGTAACATGGGACTGCTTTCAGGTTGTGGATGTCTTATTCGAAAGTAGACCTCTAGATTATGGGTTGGCTCCCCTTTTGATGGTGTCACCTAAACTATTCCTTGCTAAGAAAAGGTGAGAAAGAAGCATGAAAAGAAAACTAACCCCTATGGTGATGCACCTAATGTGTTTTCCTCAAACTTACACAACTACTTTTACACACATGAATGATCAACAACTTAATAGTGGCTTACAAAACTCAAAACTTCATATGTTTTTGCATTAGTATTTCATAACAAGGATAAAAATGTCAAGCACAACATCTAGAAAGAAGAAAAATACATCTTCACAACTTAGACTCTTTCATAAGCTAACTCAACACAGGCTATGACCTGCAAGTTCATATTAACTACATAAAGGAAAAGAAAAAGGACAAAATCAAAGGGAAAACAACTCTTCCATAAGATTTCATCAACCATTTCTAAAGCTTTCACAATAAAACATAATGAGAAGGTAAAATGTATTAAATTATTAATCAAAATTTGTTACATTGCTACATAAGTCTACAAATCTAAGTTACAATGCTATCCTCTGCATCAAAAAAGCTCCAAAAAAGCTACAATGCCTACAGGAAGAAATAAAAGAACTCCTCCCAAAAAAGAGTCTGAAGATACTTAAGCCCTCTTGAAACAACTTCCCACACAAGTCCTTCTACAAACCCTAGGTTGGATGAAGCACAAAAGCTAAAATGGAAGCTTCCAAAAACACTCCAAAAGTCCTCCAAATGTAGAAAAGTAAAGCTAAGTCCAAGGTCACACTGAAGGTGTGGCAAAACAACCTTCAAAATAGTGAAAACAAGCCTTCCACACTTTCTCCATATTGGCAAGTCCTCACCAAATCTATCACATGCCTCCAAACTGGTTGAGTCACACTTTTGGTGTGCAAATATGTCTTCAACCACACTTCATGACTTCAACACAAGTTTTTCATATTTTGCATTAAAAATAACATTTAAACTCAAGTGATTTATAAATTATCACTTAGGTTAAATGTTTTACATTTTTCATAATAAATGAAAAATAATAATCATTCTTCAATCACCCTCCCTGAAATACATCAATACCATCACTCCAAATTTTTGAAAAATATTTGAGCCAATCTCACACCCTACATTTTAAAGATATACTGACAAAATAATTTTACTAATTTCACTTGGTGAACATCTTAAATTTCCAAATTTATGCAAAAAGGGCCAATAGTTCGGCCTTTTATGAGTGATCAAGGCAAAAATTTCCTTTTTAAGTCTTTGAAAGACTTAGCATATTCAAAATTCAATGAAAAAATCAAGTGGATGTGTGTTTTTCAAAATGAAGCATAAAAAAAAATGCCTAAGTCATGAGCTTAAAGACCCAACCACGCAACACATTAAAATGTGTTTGCATATTTTAAAAGATAAGGAAAAAATGCCTATTGGCCTCCATAGGGTTTATAAACCCTAAAATAAAACATGGGGAAAGATGCACAACACATCCATTCTTTCCATCAAGCTTTCATGAACCTCCATTCTGCTGCCATGGGATTTGATGAAGACACACAAAATATGAGGTTTTGACTGGATTTTTGATGACTCCCTAATAGAATATTTGTGGCTTCTAGTTGTCCAAACAAGAGGTGAAGCATTTTCTGAACAAAAATCTTGCATTTTCTCCATGTATTGATAGTCATCCTATGGGCTAAGGCTACAACCATATTCATTTTACTGATGCATATTTTGTATTCCATTTTCTATGGGTTATTATAATCTATTCTCCGCCGCCATGTCTTCATGCATTCAAGTTTGATGAAACTAATTTCTAGCCGTCAACCCTATGAAAACTTGAGGCCGAGCCAGGTAACTCTTTTTCTGTAGAAGCATTTCCATTTCGCTCTCAATGGTTGTGTTTATATTGTATTTTTTGTAGATTTCATGGTAGTTTCTTTGAGAAATGATTGCTTTTCTGAAGGATTTTAACCTCTATGTAAAACAAATGCAAACTCTTGTGTCAATGGTCGCGACCATACAATTTTGTTTTTATGATAGCTAGGGTTTGCTGATAAAGGCCTTCTATTTTTATCATGGTTGAGAGCTTCTATGTGAAAAAAAGAAAAACCCTAGAATTAATGGTTGCAGCCATGAAGAGGAACTAGGGTTTTTTTAATATACTTTTGTAGAATGATTTTTATGTAGAGTGATTTTTTGAACATTTGTCATGGCCGCAACTATGCTTGAATGTAGCCCATTATTTAACAGTGATAATCACCTTCACGATCGCATGATTGTGTAAGATCATAATATGAATGAGCTTTTGATGGCGTTTATCAACTGAAACAAAAGATATCTCAGTTGACGTTCCACAAGGAAATGTTGTCCTGGGTTTGCTTGACTATAGCCTACTCCAATTTTGTGGACTTCTATGTTTTATTGTTCCATTTACCCTATGGAGGATCCCATAGGTTTCAAAACCTCACTATGCCCTGGAGGCTAACCCAGTGAAAAAGTTACATCATTTAATTCATACATTCCTTAACAGATCTAAAGGTCACTATCTACACTCACAACCTGTTAACATGGTAACTATTATCAAAGTTGTCCCAAGATCATTGTATATTAATCACTGATCATTGTCTTTTCTTACAAGACCATTGTCCTTTATCATCTACTGAGAACTCTGACCCTCTTTGAAAGTTGTATTCTTTCCTTTTTTTATCCCTAACTCATTAATCACTCCTTGTAGCACTATCAACCATCATGGTAAGTTTGTTGATTTGAGGCCTCCAAATTTATCATGTCTTATGCAATTAAAAGGTTGACTATCCCACTCATGTCTTGTGTTGCCCAAAAGTTGACTGAATTAATGTACTATGCATGTGGCCTCTCAAACTAATGTATAACTATTGTAGCAGACCTCTAAACTACTCTTTTATCCCAAGTTGAAGTTCTAGAAGCCCATATAAGATGTGCTTGATGATTAGTCCTGTCATTAGTGATTTTTATGCAAATATTATGATCGTTTGATGCCTAATTTCTCTCTGTGATTGTATGAATAAGATTGCATTGCATTACTTTGACATTATCATTCTTCCTAGATATTTTGACGAGGCCTGTTACTGTTCTTCCTCCAAACTTATTATTTAGTGTAATGAAATCCAAACTTATTATTTAGTGTAATGAAATCCAAACTTATTATTTAGTGTAATGAAATATTCATTATAAAATGAATGGAAAATAAGATATACTGCACCGGTTGTTTCACAAAGACCTAAAATTGCATTCACTGATGAAAAACTCTGGGCCAAAAAATGCATTTGCAGCAAGTTGGCAATTTTGTAGACCAGAAATTTATAGTAATTATCCTATTTTGACAAACTAACTTTGCATACATTGCTCCCAAAGCTTCAACTTCCTTTTTCCCCTGAGGATTCTATCAACCTCAAGTGATTACATGTTCCATATTGAAAAGGCCTTGAATAGCACCCCCTATCTAGTAGTAAAAAATGACTGCCCCTACCACTATGATAGTCACGAAAATCCTCTCCAAACCATTGGCCACCATCCAATGAAAGAACTCCAACAGTAGTGATCTACACTTGCATACACTCTTAGTTTCTTTCTTCTCACATGTGAGATAGTCCCTTATGATTGTGGCATGCTTATTTTTACCACCATTTGCAAGTCCTGATATCACTATCCTCCTTGGAGTCTCCTTCTCTGTGACTTTCCTCAAAATTTTCAATGCTCTTATTAGTGATTACCATGATTGTAACTGATTCAAAGCTTGGTGACATGATTAGGATGAATACTTATAACAACCTCTAGATTGATACTCTTATCTACAAAAAAGATCTTGTGGCTCTGTATTGAGATTTGATGGAGGCCAAAAGAAACATTGGGAATGACCAGATGAGATGAGCTTTGGCTCTATCCTTAGCTTCCTTCATACTTGACTGTCTTGTGTCAGAAGCAATGATGATTGGCAATGTAATTTCAATTACTCACTTGCATCACTATGCTTTTCTTTTCCTGCATGCACTATCAAAGGATGTTCATGGCTCATTGCTTGTTCCAATTTGTGGAATTCTATCTCTGTTTATTGCTATATGCACTCGTACTGCTCATGCATTAGATCAGGGTATGTGTAGGATCATGATTGGCCAAAAAGTGGCAATTATGATGGGTATGTGGCTGACAACCTTTCTTAACCCAAAATTGATGAAATGAAAAGGGCTTGTAAAGGATATTCTCAGCTTTCCACCAATATAAATTATGCCTTACTTTGAATTTAATAAGTAATTATTATTTATTTTCTATTAGAATTATGACTAAAGTCCCTATTGATAGGCTGATTGAAAAACATCTGTAGCTTTCAAATGATATCATATTTTTTGAATCCAAAACATGCATCACATTCTATGATTTGCATACTATAGGATTAAAAAAAGAAAAACTGAATTTCATAAAGTTTTGACCAAGTTAAGGTGGTCAGCCATACGAGTTTTTATAATTTTTAAAAGTTGTATTAAAAAATTCATAATTAATTATTTACTTGGAAAAAAATTACAAAAAATAGGCATCACATCAGTAAATGAGTTCTCTACTTATATAAATCTTATAAAAAAATATTATCATTTTAGTGTGGTTAGGGTGGTCAAACAGACACCTACTTATTTTTTCCCTGAAATCTAAGTACTACTGCATTGAAATTGAAAATTTTCACCAAATAGATTTTTTTTTAAACAAACCTAGTAGTTTAGAAACTACATTCAATTTTCTACAAATTCTATTCTTACATATTTTTGAAATAATATAGATAACTTATTCAAATTTTTACATCAAGTTTCCTAACTTTGATTTTTCTGAATTTTTTGCCACTTAAGGGCCTATTTTTTCCATGATGATCTTGCACATACCCATCACTGTGGCTGGTTCCTCATCATAAGACTTGCACTCATGTTATGAATACTTGATATAATCTACCCATTTCATTGCTATACTTCACCAGAACTCTGTCATACTATCTTGAAGGGACATTGTCATTATGAAACTCTTGATCCTATGACTTTACTATCACAACACCTTGTCAATCATTAACAGAGAGATTCCTTCATTGCTCTATCACCATCTTTGAAATACTGTCATGACCTTTCACTATTATGTCCTTTCTAGGCCTGCTGCATTATAGACTGATTATTTGCAATGTCTCTATTTTTCATATTGTTAGATAGTCCCCTATGATTGTGGCATGCTTATCCTTACCACCATTTACAAGTCTTAACATTACTGTCCCCCTTTTAGTCTCCTCTTGATTGCTAGTGTCTCTTCTTACTATAGGACTTGACATGTGTGCATTAAGAAACAACTTCTTCCTTCATCACCATTATATAGTGATTGCTTGTTGTGGCATGGTGGCTATTATTTCAATTGACTGCATTCTATCAACTTGACTTTCCCCTTGCTACCCTGTAGTATTCTTTCCTTGTTGTTGTCTTATAGCATGAGATCATTGTGAACTGCCCCTTTCCAACTCTGAAAGGTCATTAACTATTCACTTGGCATTATAGCCTTAGCTTGAAAATGAGTTTAATCTCTTGAATCATGATGCTTAATGAATACCAATTTTCACTATTATTTTGCTTACTTTAATCCTACTAGGTAGACACATATCACTTACGGTGGTGACTTGAAAGTTCACCATCCTAGGTGATGTGTGGCTTTCCAATAGGGTTGAGGTGAGATGAGTTGGACAACTTCTTTCATAAAACAATGTATGATGATATTTGTTCCTTCTTGTTGCCCCATGTGACTCATGATGGTTTCAGGCATGAATTGATGTTTCCTTCATTATTTAAGAGATGCATAATTGAACTTGATGCATCTTTTGAATCTGATAATGAAAGTTGATCGATTGGTGTGATTCCATATTGATTGAATGCATTAATAGCATGTATATATTTGATAAAGTTGCTCAATTTCCTACCCCTCTTAAAACATCGGAGGGCACCATGCTGAGCTATACCCTCATGGGAGCCACATTTATCCCACATGTTGTAATTAGTTGAATCAAAATAGTAACAAGACCTTACCAAAATCTACACAAGGAACAAATAGTTAGATAAACAAAACATATCATAGGTGTGTTTGATCACTCCTTTCTTGTTTTTAGGGAAAATTATGCTATGTTGTTATTTTAATGCTTGTAGACATTTTATTACACATTTATGGATGTTTTGCATATAATTTTGATCATGGACCTTTCATTTCTCTAACAACACTATTTTTCAGATGCAGGAAACCTAGGAGCAATGAGGAGGGTGTCAAATAGAAGCAGAGTAGCGGGAAGGGTTGAGATGATGCGAGGCCCAGTCAACATGATTCGTCATTCCACCAGGAAATGACGAATCCCTTTTCATGTTATATGCAATTTCTTTTTTGTATCTATAGGTGTATAGTCTCTTCTTTATAAGCATTAGGATAGCTAGTCCCTTTTCTTGTGAGGGATGTTTATACCCTAATGATTATCAATAAAATTTACATTTGCAATACATATGGTTCTCTTTCTCATTTGTTTGTAATATCAACATTGAAATAAAATGTAATCTATTTCGACAATCTCTTTTATGCATATTAATGAACCTAGTAGACTATGGTTTATCTTTTAAATGTTTAAACAAAAACACCAAAAGAGATGCATAATTGAACTTGATGCATCTTTTGAATTTGATAATGAAAGTTGATCGATTGGTGTGATTCCATATTGATTGAATGCATTAATAGCATGTATATATTTGATCAAGTTGCTCAATTTCCTACCCCTCTTAAAACATCGGAGGGCACCATGCTGAGCTATACCCTCATGGGAGCCACATTTATCCCACATGTTGTAATTAGCTGAATCAAAATAGTAACAAGACCTTACCAAAATCTGCACAAGGAACAAATAGTTAGATAAACAAAGCATATCATAGGTTTGTTTGATCACTCCTTTCTTGTTTTTAGGGAAAATTATGCTATGTTGTTATTTTAATGCTTGTAGACATTTTATTACACATTTATGGATGTTTTGCATATAATTTTGATCATGGACCTTTCATTTCTCTAACAACACTATTTTTTAGATGCAGGAAACCTAGGAGCAATGAGGAGGGTGTCAAACAGAAGCAGAGTAGTGGGAAGGGTTGAGATGATGCGAGGCCCAGTCAACATGATTCGTCATTCCACCAGGAAATGATGAATCCCTTTTCATGTTATATGCAATTTCTTTTTTGTATCTATAGGTGTATAGTCTCTTCTTTATAAGCATTAGGATAGCTAGTCCATTTTCTTGTGAGGGATGTTTATACCCTAATGATTATCAATAAAATTTACATTTGCAATACATATGGTTCTCTTTCTCATTTGTCTATAATATCAACATTGAAATAAAAAGTAATCTATTTTGACAATCTCTTTTATGCATATTAATGAACCTAGTAGACTATGGTTTTTCTTTTAAATGTTTAAACAAAAACACCAAAAGAAAAAACACTAAGTTACCTGATTTCAGCTTAAAACTAAAAAATAGGTAACAAGGTGAAAGAGAGATATGCAAAAGAATGCAAGGATCTAGATGCATGAAAACATGAATGGCTACAAGTCCATGTTAAGTACCCAATTACAAAGAGGAAAGGAGAAATCTAGTGGCAAAAACTCCTAACCAAAAGACACAATAATGATATCCATGACAAATCCAATCAATCTCCATTGACATAGAGGATGACAAATGAAGCCATACAACCACCTACATAATGAGATAATTAGTTGAAAAGAAGAACTAGAAGCACACTTGTGGAGTAACACTGGAATCCTTAATTTGACAAGTAAAGAAAGATACTCTATTTGCTAGAAGCCCTATTAGAGTCACTGAACGACTCAAGTTGGAATCATGATAAAGCAACAGTAGACTTGATGCAAATGAACACTCAAAAACTCACAACCTGGTACAAATCTAGAACCTATGAAACCAAAGTAGATTGAAAAATGATCTAGAAAAAAATGATGTGCAAAGATCAAAAATAAAATAAAAACCTAATGCATGTAAAAAGGAAATAGTGCATGCAGAGATGAATGTTCACATCTACCTCCATGATTTCCAGCCCTACAATATAAAATGAATTTGCACTTAAAATAGCCTAAGCTTTGATACCATGTTAAATTCTTGTAGATCTACAAATGAAAATTATCAATCACATAAAAACAAAAAAGTATTACTCAACTTCATTCTTTTTCATCAAATGAAAATTTACAAATATATAGCTTCTGTAGGAGAAGAATCCTAGAAGGAAACTTAGGGAATAAACATTAGTTAGCTTATAGTGAGCAAGTTGTCAACTATTGAAGAACACTGCGTAATAGTGAGCATGTTGTAGTTGCATGTTGGAAACAACCAATTGTAACATAGAGTTAATTGCGCTAATAATTTTATCGAATGCCCAATGTTTATTCTATGGAGTTTAGTAAGAGGAAAACATGTTTATTTAATGGGTTCAGATTTCCCTTTCAATTCAAAGATAAGATCAAAGGTGGCCAAAACAAAAATAATATAATAATGGTAGTGTTTGTGTGCTTATCGCAACGATATTGCTTAAATTTGAGTAGGAATTTAATGAACTTCAGCCCCCTTTATAAGCTTGCAAACACAAACCGTCATTCATTAGAGTATTCCAAATGCACAAACGAGCAAAGATTGAAGTTGACCATTATTGCGATCTATAGTAGGTTGAGAAGATAGGTGCACATTATGGGAATTGGCTATGTAGCCTACAAAAGGCTTGATTTGACCATTTGATGGTATTTATTAATTAATTAAAAATAAAGAATATCATTGTATTCTTTATTTTTAATTAATTAATAAATACCATCAAATGGTCAAATCAAGCCCTTTTTGTGGGCTGCATAGAAATTGGCCATGTGTTTTACATGGGGTGGAGATTAGTAATCACAACACAAGGCATTCTAATTCAGATTAGTAATGTTCATATTTGGATTTGACATTTTAAATGTTAAAAGAGGCTTATATTTGTGACTATAAAAATAATTGAAGTTAACTTCACACACGTGAGTCTGATGTATGGTGGTGAGTCTAGATCTAAGGATCAAAATATATTATTAGGGATGAGCGATGGTGAGATAAAGATATGTTTGTGTTATCAGTTGAATTTGTTGATAAATATCTCATTTGCACACTTTTTATTTGTATTGAGGCTATTTTAATCAAAGAAAACTCAAAATATAACAAAAAAAAGGTATAGCTATATAGTTTTCACCATTAAAATAATAGTATCATATTACTAAAAATAAATTTATTTGTAAGTGTTGGATATGTGCAGGATCATGATGGGCCAAAAAGTGGCGATGTGATGGGTATGTGTAGGGTATGTGGCTGACAATTTTTTTTTTACCCAAAGTTGATGAAATGAAAAGGGTTTTTAAAGGGTATTCTCAGCTTTCCACCAATATAAATTATGCTTTACTTTGAATTTAATAAATAATTATTATTTGAATTTTCTATTTGAATTACGACTAAAGTCCTGATTGATAGGCTGATTGAAAAACATCTATAGCTTTCAAACGGTATCACATTTTTTGAATCTGAAATATGCTACACATTCTATGCTTCGCATACTATAGGATTAAAAAAAAGAGAATTTCATGAAGTTTTGACCAAGTGAAGGTGGTCAGACATACGATTTTTTATATTTTTTAAAAGTTGTAATAAAAAAATCATAATTAATTATTTACTTAGAAAAAAATTACAAAAAAATATGCATCACATCCGGACATGAGTCCTCTACTTATATCTAAAATCTTAAAAAAATATATTATCATTTTTTGTGGTTAGGGTGGTCAGATAGACACCTACTTCTTGTTTTTTCCCTGAAATTTAAGTACTATAGCATTGAAATTTCAAATTTTCACTAGATAGATTTTTTTATTTATTTAAATAAACCTAGTAGTTTAGAAACTACATTCAATTTGCTACATATTATATTCCTACAAATTTTTGAAATAATATAGATAACTTATTCAAATTTTTACGTCAAGTTGCCTAACTCTGATTTTTCTAAATTTTTTGCCACTTAAGGGCCTGTCTTTTTCATGATGATCCTGCAAATACCCTGTTAATCTTAAATTTATTATATTGATGTAATGGTTGCCTTGATATTAATATCTCTATGTAGTTTTCAAATTGTAGTGTCAAAAAAATATCCTTTTTCCACACTTAATTTGGGAATAATTAATAAATAAATGAGCTTAATCCTGACTTAATATAGTGTTGTAATATATTTTTCATATTCACATTAAGTTTAGGGCCCTTTTAAACTAAATGGACTTAATTTTCCCTTATTTAGGGTGTTGTAAAGTGTATCTTTACACTTTCACACTAATCTAGGGCTTTATTAATTGATTGAGCTTAATTTGCATTAATTGGCCCCTATAATTCAAATCCAAGCTAAATTAAATGCTAATTTCGAGGGATAAAACCCAACATTCATAAATGTCATTTCACAACACTTAACTTTGGAAAATGTGTGTCCTAGGTAGGTGACCTAGGAACCATTCACCATATGGTGAATGGGTCTTCACTTAGTCCTAGGACCCTATTTTTATATTACATTTCACCTTGTCTGATGTTTGTCTTAGGTAGATGGCATAGGACCCATTCGCCCTATGGTGAATGGGTCCTCATTTAGACCTAGGACCCCTCTTTTGGATATGTTTCTAGTGGTATTTTAATGATTTGAAATCCATAATTCAATGTCAACTTGTGATATTTGAATTTCAAGAATTAATGTTAAGATATATGTATAAATACAAATTTATTTCACTATGTTTCATCTAAAGATCCTAAAACACCTAGCAAATTCAAGTTATCTTAAGAGCACTGTCAAGAGAGCATTCAAGAGAATTTTCAATACATTCATTGAAGAATATTGGAGCAATCAAGATTCCATTGGCATATCAAAGATGTAAATTGCATCATGCATGTTGTTTGAGCTAATATGTTGATCTAGTGTTCAAGATCAATCAAGCATATCAAAGGCATTGCTTCACATCAAAGTTCATGATCAAGTTCTACAATCATTGAGGCCACTTCATGATAGTTTGTAGATTTATCTAAGGTTCAAATAAGGTGTGGTGAGTTTTGACATTGTATTTATTAATTCATCATTCTTTTCATGCTTTCATTCATTTCAAGGTTTGATTACCAAAATGGGGTTTGACCAAGACAAACCCATTTTCCCTAACAAAACAACATTTTTCTCTCTTTTATGTGTTATTGTAGGTTTTAGGTTGAAGATCATTTGAAAATACAAAATGAAGAAATTTGAAAAGTTATAAAAAATGCAAGAAAATTTGTCAAATCATGGAAGCTGAGCTACAGGTTTTATTTCTAGCTTTCTGACAGTTTCTGACTAGAATCTAGAAGTTTAGACTAAGTACAATAGAACCCAAAAATTGTTTTTTCAATGCCCTAGCTAGGACCCATTCGCCATAGGGCGAATGAGTCCTTAGTGAGGTTTTAAAAAGTAGCTTTGGTGATAGGTACACAACATTTGAACCTTTCCAAAATTTCCTTTTGAGTGGTAGTTGGGTTAGATTTAATTTTTGTTACTCATTTCCATATTATAACACATATATTGAATGAAACTAGGAGAAATAGGTGAATCATAAGTTTCATTATGGTGAACCTATTTTTCATCATTTCATTTTGGTGAATCCAACCTTTTGAGCATTGTAATTATCTAATTTTGACATTCTCTTTCATCCTAGATTTAGATCTTGCATTCATTTGCATCTCTTGCATTGAATTAGATCTCATTTAGGGTGTCTAATTTGCATTCAACTTTGCATTTCATTAAAGTTTTTAGGATTTAATATTTTCCATTCTTTAAATATAAAAAATAAAAAATAAAATTAGTCACCAAGTGCATATCATTTACATCATATTAAATTACATTTTAAAATTGAAACAAAATTGCATATCAAATTAGGTGTTAGATAGCATATCATTTTGTCACATTTTGCACTTAAACTTCACATTGCATCTTATAGAAAATTAAACTAAAACTTGTTGTAACAAACCAGAATCTAAAACCACTAAAAATCACTTAAAAATTAATAAAATTTGTTTCACAAACCTCATCTACGACCCATTCTCCCTAGGTTGAATGAGTCCTTGATCAAGTCATAATCTAAATGTCTAGGCATTAAAATCTTCATTTTTTCAATTTTGTTTGCTTCTTTCAAATTTTTGTTACTATTTGCAAAACTTTTGTTTTAATAATTTGATCATATTTAGCTTAATTTGGTAAATTTAATGCATTGTGTGATTTCAAAATTGTATTTACAAGACTTTATTTTTAGATTGTTGAATAGTGTAATAAAAAAATTACCTTGTTTAAGTCTAAAAATTTGAAAATGGATAAGTGTTTTAGCAATGTGTGGAAGTCCTTGTTCTCCTTGGTTGATGTTTCAAGTTACGTTTTTTGCAATAATCCTAATTCAATTGAACCTAATCATGCTCAACCAAATCCTAATCAGTGTCCTCATCAAGTTGACATCATTGGAGAAAATGATGCTAGCATGCATGAGTTCATAAATGATTATCTTAATCACCTTGAGAATAATGCATCCTTTTATCCTTCCATGAAACAACCAACACAACTTCACATGTTTGTTATTTTACATCCCAAATTTGAGTCACAAACTAAGCCTAAACTTCCACCAATGAGTGAACCTATCTCGTCTAATCACACTATCCATCTTATGTTCACAAAATGACCAACACTCCTATGAACCTTGAAGAGACTTATGCCCAAGGCTTTAAGATTTTAACCAACTAAGGATGTGACATAACTAATGAACATGAAATCCATAAAATTTTAGAGAAACTTCGTATTGAACAAACAAAAGGATTAGGATATCAAGATCCTCCTCCTAACATAAGTGTCCTTCCTAAGGAACAACCAATGCCACATAAGGATGCTAAGGGAATCTTATGTCTTCCACCTTGACATTTATATCAACAAATTGGCGAATTAAGCAAGAAACATAAGCCTTACAAACTCAAGAAACTAAATTTCCATGTCACATGTCTAAAGAAAAAAAAGAATCTTACGCACACTTCTAAATCAAGGATAAATAATATTACCACCCATTAGAGAAAATCCAAATCCTAAGAACACAAATAGGTCTCACTGTTAATATCATAGAAATCTTGAGCATAGTATTGATGAGTGTCATGCTTTAAAAATAATATTTTAGAAGTTTGATCTCATAAAAATAATCCCTGAAAAATATGCACTTTTGATGCAATACAGGGTGGTTAATATTCACAATCTGACTCAAAATGATGAAACTTCAACAAGACATCAACCTTCAAATCACAAATCACCCTACTTTCCAAGACCACTCATAAGAGGCTTCTAACCTTCAAAATTCAACAAAATGGAGTTATCTTTTGGAGAAGGACGTACAATGGAAAACCAAACATCAAATAAGATTTAACACAGATCCTAAAACAAATCCCAAAAATATCACACCAAGTTTCTTTGCACCATCATTAAGATTCAATAGGCTTCTCTACCAAAAGGCTACAAAATTAGCCCAAATTAACAAATGAAGTCCTTCACCAACACCTTCCCTTCACTCAAACACATAAAACACTCTTTAGTCATGTGTTAAAACATCAAAATATCTATTTTTTTGCCACTCCAAGGTTTCCATACCACTGATCTCACAAACCCTCATTCTCAATGCAAATACCAAGGGTTTTATAGAAACTCCTATCTCTCGGGCCCCTACAACCAATATAATGCTTCAAAGACTCCAAAAATACTCTAAACATACTCAATAAACCTTCTTATAGACCATTCCATTAGATATTCATCAAAACCATGCTTTAGTTTCTCAATTTCTCATAAAATTGACTCTTCCCAGCCCTAGGGTATCACTTCCCAAGCACCAAACCACTTTATTATGACTCCATTTGAACATCTATAGAGACCTAACCTAACATTATGCAGGCCATTCCTTTGAGGAAAAAGTCACCACAGTAGGAGGAATGGCTTCAACATCAAATAAACTCCAAAATCAGACCTTGCTGGTTTGTACAGGAAGATCAAGAAACTTAGAATTTCCTTTCACAAAAACTAACAAGGGAATCTCAAAATTATTGAAATTACAATTTAAAACATATCAATACATGACACCATAAGTTTTAGAACAATGGGGACCTGTACAGACCCATACATAGTAGGAAAATAGCAAAAAACTCAGAAAATTTGATGAAACCGTTTGAATGCTTATTGCCATAATTCTTCCCAAATGTGTTCAACAACTTGAATTCGAGCCTTATGAGGCCTTTTTATACATCTAAAAATAAAAAAAACTTTTTCCCAATTTCTATAACTGATTTTTAAATTCTTAACCCCTTAACATTCCCTAATTTGCTTTTTGACAACATTTCTTGTTATTGACAACATTACATTTTTTCCAATTTTTGACAATTGAACTTCAATAACTCCTAAAGCCCCTAGATGTATTTAAAATGGAATTTTAGACCTTATTTGACATGAATAAACTTTTAACATCCCCATACTAACCTAGACTCATTCAAATCCATCATGACACTCTTTACCACATCAAATTGTGCATCATGGTTGTAGGTGCTCCTGCACCATACAACCCCACTTGAAAAAAATCATGCCTCATGAGTTAAGGTTGATACCAACTATCCCAAGCTTCAATTAGATACCTTTGGTTCATAAAATATTTCCATTGTACCATGCTTTGTTCTTCATACTTCCCTACACTTTGAACTATACTTACACTTGGATAAGTCTTTATATTTGTCCTCAGACCTGATGTCTATTCTTTTCTTACTCCCTGATCAGAACCTGGTGTTGTCCTTATCTTCATACCTGCAAGAAAAAAAATCAATAGTATTCCATGGAATTGACTTCCCCTTGGTTCTGTCCTCATGCTTATTTCTATCCATATTTCCCTATTCTCCTTGTCTTATTTGCACTATCTCATTAACTTTCCCTGTCACTATCTTGTCAGAATTTCCAATCATTGTACCTACAAGTTTCACTTGTTTTTCACCCTTATTATCAACCACATGACACTCTATGGTCCCTACCAACACACTCTCTTTCTTTTTCATTTTCAAATCACTTTTCAACCCTTTTTTTCTCTCACTTGTCCCTGCATCTTCAATCTTTGAAGCAACATTAGAATCTTCCTTTTTGTCTTCACTCACAACACTTAGAGGTTCTTTTCTTCCACATATAATTACCTTTTCTTTACCATTGACATCTTCTACAAGTGGAGTTAACACAAAATAAAAACCATATTTCACTATGGGCTAGGTTCTCTCTCTACCATCATACATGGCACACCTATCATATTGCCAAGGTCTACCTAGGAGTAGGTGACAATAGTCCATAGGTAGGATATCACAAACAACACTATCACTATAACCTCCAATCTGGAAATCAACTACTCTTTCATTCACTAACAAAGATTGTTCATCACTTAACCATGACACTTTATAAGGAAACTCATGAGGATTTTTTTTCAAATTCAACTTACTCACCATCTCACTAGACACCATGTTTTTCAATTGAGCTAGAATCAATGACAACTCTACATACCTTGTTCTTGCATTTACAAGTAGTCTTGAAGAGGCTCTTTCTTTGTAATGGTTCCACCTCCTTGGTTGCCTTCAACATTGTCTTCCTCATCATCAACATCTGCCCTATTTTAGGAAGAACCCTTAAATTTGTAGGATGATTACTCTCACATTCCTCTTCTTGAATGATTTGTGCCCTCCTATCCATTCTGTTTTCTCCACTAGATGAACTACCAACCTTCTCAGGAAATTTCCAAGAAGGATTACCATATTCATTGCATTTATAACATCTCCCTGCAAAATCTTTAGAACTTCTACCAGCACTAAACCTTCCTCTACCCCTAAAACCACCTCTAGTATCAACACCTTGCTCTTTACCTTTATTTTCTCCTTGTTCTTCACTTGGATACTCTATTGTAGGGATTTTTCCTCTCCCTCTTGCACTAGTAGCACCTCTTCCTCTAAATTATTTCTCTTGTCTCCTTCTAAGATTTTCCTCCACCCTGATTGCTAATTGAAAACACTCTTCAACATATTTGGGGTTAGCAACAACAAGTTCATCTTGAATATTAAACCTCAAACCACCTAGATATCTAGCCACCTTTTTAGCCACATCCTCATCCCTTCTTGATATTATGCTTAATTTATAAAATTCATCAGTGTAGGCCTTAACATCTAGATCCTTTTGTTTTAATCCTTGCAACTTTTTATACAACTGAACTTCATAATCCTTTGGAAGAAACTTATTCTTCAACTTTTTCACCATCTTATCCCATGAATTAATCCTTGATTTTCCTTCCTTTCTTCTCTTTGCTTGTTCATAGTCCTACCCTAGAAGAGAATTCCCCTTGAGATTTGTTTTTTCCACCTTCACCATCTATTCTAAAATATCTCACTCTCAAAGTAATTATCCATAGCAGCAATCCAATCAAGTAATTCCTCTTCATTTAACTTACCACCATAAATAGGAAGATCAACTTTTACCTTATGAGAATCACCATTCACTACTTTGAGCATCTTTACCATTCTCTAATCTTTAGGGTCCAGTTCTTCATCAACATCCTCATATTCTTCATCATCTTCCTCTGTTTCACTTTCTTCATTTAAGTTTCTCTCATTTTCCTTGTCTCCAAGGAAGCAAGCCTTCCCAAAACTGCATTATGAGATTCTAGGAGCTTAGCATGCTTCTCTTTCAGATCTTGCAACTCCCTAACAACACCAACGTTCTTAGGAGGCATCTTCACCAATTTTTCTCTTCACCTTCCAACCTAAAAAATCAATCAAATCACTAACAAGCCTGGATCTTGTCCATGAAGCTCTGATACCACTTTGATTCAATATAGGGTAGTTAATACTCACAATCTGACTCAAAATGATCAAACTTCAACAAGACATCAACCCTCAAATCACAAATCACCCTACTTTCAAAGACCACTCACAAGAGGCTTCTAACCTTCAAAATTCAAAAAATGGAGTTATCTTTTAGAGAAGGCCATACAATGGCAAACCAAACATCAAATAATCTTTAAAACAAATCCTAAAATAAATCCCAAAAATATTGCATCAAGTTTCTTTGCACCATCATTAAGATTCAATAGGTTGCTCTGCCAAAAGGCTACTAAATTATCCTAAATTAACAAAGGAAATAGTTCACCAACACCTACCCTTCACTCAAAAACATCAAACATTCTTTATTCATGTGTTAAAACATCAAAATATCAAATTTTATTTTCCACTCCAAGGTTTCCATACCACTGATCTCACAAACCCTCATTCTCAATGTAAATACCAAGGGTTTTATAGAAACTCCTATCTCCTGGGCCCCTACAACAAATATAATGCTTAAAACACCCCAAAAATAGTCTGCACATACTCAATAAACCTTCACATAGACCATTCCATCAGAGATTCATAAAAACCATGCTTTAGTTTCTCAATTTCTCATAAAATTGACTCTACCCAGCCCTAGGGTATCACTTCCCAAGCACCAAAACAATTTATTTTCACTCCAAACATCTATAGAAACCTAACATACAGATGATACATGACATTACTCTGAGAAATAAGTCGCCATAGTAGGAGGAATGGATTCAACATCAAATAAACTCCAAAATCAGACCTTGCTGGTCTGTACAGGAAGATCAAGAAATTTAGAAATTCCTTTCACAAAAAACTAACAAGGGACTCTCAAAATGATTGGAATTACAAGTTAAAACATATCAATACATCATACCATAAGTTTTAGAACAATGGGGACCAGTACTGACCTGTACACAATAGGAAAAGAGCAAACAACTCAGATAATCTAATGAAACCGTTTGAATGCTTTTTCGAATTCTTCCCAAATGTGTTGAACAACTTGAATTCGAGCATTATGAGGCCTTTTTATACATTTTCAAATCAAAAAAACCTTTCCCCAATGTATATAACTGACTTTTAAATTCTTAACCCCTTAACATTCCCTAATCTGCTTTTTGACAACATTTCTTGTTATTGACAACATTACATTTTTTCCAATTTTTGATAATTGAACTTCAATAACTCCTAAAGCCTCTAGATAAATTTCAAATGGTATTTTAGACCTTATTTGACATGAATAAACTTTTAACATACCCATACTAACCTAGACTCATTCAAATTTATCATGACACTCTTTACCACATCAAATTGTGCATCCTGGTTGTAGGTGCTCCTGCACCAACTTTACCCATTGCCATGTAATAGTTGTAGGATCCTAGTATGCTCACTAGTACATGTTATACATTTATTGCAAATCATTCTCTTTATCACAAGCTCATTTTCATCACCTGTCTTAGCTCATCCTTGTCTTGCACTTAAAGGGGGCAAGGGGTTAGTTAGCCTTGTCCTATCTTTGGCATTTGTTATTGCCCCTTTGGCTAGTTGTTTTCCTTTCGTATATACTGACTGAGATTGGGATGTGGATGAATTTCTATAGACCTTGACTCATGTGTTCCTTACTATTTTTTTTCTTTTTTTTTCATGTTTCTTTATGTGATTGCATGTATGTAATGTGATCCCCCACACTTTTTTGTTTGATGTATCTCTCTCTCTCTTTTTGAGCATTCCTCTATTTGTATATACATTCTTCTATATGTTGTAAAATTTTTATCTTTTTCATTTTTCTTGTGTTTTCCTTTGGGGATGACACAAGATGTCGAGACATTTAGGTCTGTTCCATGTTGACTTGAATTTTTTATTTCACTCTCTATGTGTCATTTTGAACCAGTTTTATGAGTATTTGGTGAATGGTGACATTTTTGAGCTCTATAAAAATATTTTAGCAAAGACATACTGACCCCAAATCCATAGATCCCTTATGTATTTTTTGGGGCAACCTCTTCTTTTTTCATGACTTAGCTTTATTTCATAAACATATGACTTGGCATAGGGTTTTTTGAGGGAGCACTCATGTCTTAGGAGTAAATATTGACTACTTTAAAGCAATTTCTCACAACAATGGTGTTAGCAACCACTTTAAAGTGGGGGAATACATTGATAATATCTTTCAAAATTTTGCATGTTCCATGGTGTAATTTTATTTTTTCTTGTGATGTGTCCTTTTCTTTGTGGTTTCATTAGGTTTTATGTCCTCCAAGAGTGTGATATTTCTTACCATATGACTTTCTTCTTAGTGGCCTAAGTTGTGAAATTTTTATTCTTGACTTGTCCTCTCTTGGAGACATTAGGCATGATGATCCCTAAGAAGAAGACTTTACACAAATGAAACAAGATCCCCTTGAAAAAAACCTATATATAATATTCATAGGTGTTTGGCATAATGTATCTTGTTAAGCCCTATGGAGCTCAAAACCCTAAATTCAAGGCCACCTAGCATAAGACACCTTGCTTTCATGTGGAGCTTTGCCTAGCATTGTGGTGGCTTATTGAAGTTATTAAGAGGATGAATTTGATATGGTATGTGAGCCTAATATGATTCTCTCATTTTCCACCCTATTCAAAGACTCACCTAGTGGACAGCTTGAAGTTCTATTACCTTAGAGTGAGTGCAAAAAATGATAGCTTAGATGTGTTCCACATCGCGTTGGACAATTTAGGCTTTATCTTCCTGGTGTTTAATGTTGTATGATTGTGTATCTTTGTAATTGCTTCATACATAAGTGTCTTGAATGTGTACTTTAATGTGATTTTGACATGGGGTCATACTCTCACTAAAGTGGGGGAAAAATGTAGTGTCGTAAAAAGTATCCCCTTTCCACACTTAATTTGGGAATAATTAATAAATAAATTAGCTTAATTATGCCTTGATTTAGTGTTGTAATATGTTTTTCATATTCACATTAAGTTTAGGGCCCTTTAAAACTAAATGGACTTAATTATGCCTTATTTGGGGTGTTGTAAATTGTACCTTTACACTTTCACACTAATCTAGGGCTTTATTAATTGATTGAGCCTAATCTACCTTAATTGGTCCCTTTAATGTAAATCCAAGCCTAATTAAATGAAAATTCTGAGGGATAAAACCTCACATTCATAAATTCCATTTCACAACACTTAAATTTGGAAGATGTGTGTCCTAGGTAGGTGACCTAAGACCCATTCACCATAGGGTGAATGGGTAGTCACTTAGTCCTAGGACCCTATTTTAACATGAAATTTCACCTTGTATAATGTGTGTCCTAGGTAGGTTGCCTAGTACCCATTCACCCTATGGTGAATGGGTCCTCACTTAGACCTAGGACCCCTATTTTGGATACATGTTTTTGGAAATATTTTAATGATTTGAAATCCATAATTCAATGCCAGCTTGTGATATTTAAATTTCAATAATTAATTTTAATATATTTATATAAATACAAGATTATTTCACTATGTTTCATCCGAAGATCCTAAGACACCTACTAAATTCAGTTATCTTAAGAGCACTTTCAAGAGAGAATTCAAGAGCATTTTCAAGACATTCAAGGGTAGAATTATTGAAGAATATTGAAACAATCAAGATTCCATTGTCATATCAAATATTTATATTGCATCATGCATGTTGTTTGAGCTAATATTTTTATGTAGTACTCAAGATCAATCAAGCATATCAAAGGCATTGTTTCACATCAAAGTTCATGATCAAGATTTGCCTTCATTGACGCTAGTTCAGGCTAGTTTGTAGATTTATCCAAGGTTCAAATAAGGTGTGGTGAGTTGTGAAATTGTATTTGTTCATTCATCATTCCTTTCATGATTTCATTCATTTCAAGGTTTAATTACCAAAACAAGGTTTGACCAAGGAAAACCCCTATTCCCTAATAAAACAACATTTTTCTCTCTTTGATGTGTCATTGAAGGTTTTAGGTTGAAGATCATTTGGAAAGAAAAATTCAAGAACGTTAAATTTTTTTCAAAGATGTAGGAAAAGTTGTCCAATCACATAAACTAAGCTACATGCTTTATTTTCAGCTTTCTAACAGTGTCCGACTAGAATCTAGAAGTGCAAGTTGAGTAGAATAGAACCCAAAATTTGATTTTTCAGAGCCCTAGCCAAGACCCATTTGCCATAGGGTGAATGATTCCTTATTGAGGTTTGAAAAATTAGCTTTGGTGACAAGTACACATTATTTGACCCTTTCCAGATATGCCTTTTGATTGGTAGTTTTAGATTTAATTTTTGTTACTCATTTGCATATTATAGCACACACATTGAATGAAATTGGGAGAAATAGGTGAATAATATGTTTCATTATGGTGAACCTATTTTTCTTCATTTCACAAATAAATTCATTTTTTCAATGCAAGTTATATTTAATTTACGTGAACATACTATGATAAAATAGTCAAATCAAAATATTTTTTATAAATAGTAGAATCAAAGGTTGAGAATGCCCAATTAAAGAACTAAATGAAAAATAATAATAAATAAATATACATAAATCTAGATCTAATATTGATATAATTTTTTCAAGTGTTGTAAATTAATAATTATTGCTCAGAAAATCATGATCTATTAGATGACCTCCTGAAGACTAAGAAAATGATTGCTAAATTTTCACATATATAAGTGTGGATAATATTTATGTACACTATGGATATATATGAGTCCCATATAAATTTATCTAATTAGAAACGCTTTAATCTAATAATCTCAACAACAATGACATTTAGTAGCTCACTGATGATAATAGTAATACAATATTAGAGAGATTTCTCTAAACAAGGAATATTCTTGTTTTTTCAAACCCTTGGATGCACCAATTTAGTGACATCTAACAAATATTAAAAATAACAATAAGTAATGTGATAGAATCCCTCAAAAAATTATTGGTTCCATTTTAATTTTTTTTTTATCATTTGGCTTAGACCCTCGTTTTGGCTTAGGTTTGTGTCCTCATCACTATGTTAGGGTTTTGTGTTGCTTAAATCCCTCACAATTAACCTATGAATCTAGAAAACCCTTGGTTGTTATTTTTTCACATTGACCAAATATTCTCAGTCTCTAGTTGTTCAAGTTGTCACTTATGCCATCAAAATCATTGTGTTCACTGGCCCCCTAAGTATAGGTTTGTCGGTCATCAAGTATATTTTCAACACTTAATTTTCCTATGGCCAAGCTTGATTTTTATACTTAGTGACTTAAGTCTTAAGTCCCCATTCCTAAGGGTCAAATTCCCATTGGCCTAGTAGTGGCCCCCTTTTAAAAATTAACTTATGTGGCATGTGTAGAATAGGGTTTTCACTCTAGTCGTCTAATCATCAAGGGTTGATCACCACCATTCCCTGTACACCCATGTTGGTTTATTTCACATTATTTTAAACACATGAGCTATCAAGCTTCAACCACATGTCTAGTGCATTGGTGGGCCCCTTCTCCTTGGTAAAGATAGTTGGCGCCATAAAGAAGAAGATCAACGACAGTTATTAAGCAATGTGGCCACATCTTGACCTATCCCCGCACGCCCATGTTGGTTTATTTCACATTATTTTAGGGTATGTACAAGATTGAATTATGGAAAAAATAGGCCCTTAAGTGGCAAAGAATTCAAAAAAATCAGAGTTAGGCAACTTGATGTAAAAATTTGAATAAGTTATCTATATTATTTCAAAAATATGTAATAATAGAATCTATAGAAAATTGAATGTAGTTTCTAAACTACTAGGTTTGTTTAAAAAAATAAAATCTATTTGGTGAAAATTTGAAATTTCAATGCAGTGGTACTTAAATTTCAAGTAAAAAATAAGTAGGTGTCTGTCTAACCACCCTAACCACAATAAAATGATAATATTTTTTTATAAGATTTTATATGTAAGTAGAGGACTCATGCCCCGATGTGATGCATATTTTTTTGTAATTTTTTTCCAAGTAAATAATTAATTATGAATGTTTTATTACAACTTTTTAAAAAATATAAAAAATTGTATGTCCTGACCACTTTAACTTGGTCAAAACTTCATGAAATTCAATTTTTATTTTTTTAATACTATAGTATGTGAAGCATAGAATGTGATGCATGTTTTGGATTCAAAAATATGATACCATTTGAAAGCTATAGATGTTTTTCAATCAGCCTATCAATCAAGACTTTAGTCGTAATTTGAATAGAAAATAAATAATAATTACTTATTAAATTCAAAGTATAAATAATAATTTATATCAATGGAAATTTGAGAATCTCCTTTAAAAACTCTTTTTGTTTCATCAATTTTGTGTAAAAAAATAGTCGTCAGCCACATACCCATCATATTGCCACTTTTTGGCCCATCATGATCCTGCACATACCCTTTAAACATACGAGCTAGCGGGCGATAGCCATGTCTCACATTTGGCGATGGGACCAATGTTTCTAAAAGGCCAGCAGACATATCTTTGAGAAGGATCAATGATGAACACCGTGCAACATGTGTTCTCATTAGGACAGTTCCCTGCGCACCTATTTGTATCATGCATTAAGGAGAGAGTGACATGGGCTAGCGGGTTGGGTGACATCTGTCACTTTTTATGGGACTTGCTAGGCTTTGGAGATGGTGCATATCTTTAGAGATTAGAAAATCGATGGTTGATGGCAGGTGATGTGGGTTGATCTTGACCACTCTCTACCATCCCATGAAGGGCCCACTTGTGTCCCATGTTTCTTAGCAAGAAAGCGGGAAAATACCACGTGGAACATTCTTAGGACTTAGATGGTTCTTGGTAAAGATAAGGTGCTGCTAGAAATATTGGTTGAGACTATTCTAAGATAAAAATGATGCTAAATTAGAACTGATTCTTGGGAACACAGGTGAAATTTGGGTTATATTTTATGTGGCCATCAAATCTGTCAGGTGTTGGTATGCATGGGAAGGTGAAATTAAAGTAAAGCAGGGCACAAGCCGATATTCTGAAGATAAATCATGATCACTTCTGCTGTCTTACTATGATCAATTGCAGGAAAATTAATTCCCATGAGTGAATGGGTAAATATGACACGACAGGTTTGGTTAAATGTTGGGCATGTGATTAATGTGCAAACTAAGTGAATGTTTATCTCACTTAAGTTTTTTGATTATGGAGAAGTTTCAAGCACATGCATTAATTTTGTCATAATTAATCATCTTGATTGATTGTCTATTGATTCACTTCAAGGTACGATTAATGATTGAGATTCAAAATTAGGGTAATTGGTTGTCTACGTCTTCACACAAGCTTCCCTAGAAAATTAATGTAGACACATACCAATCGCTCTATTTAATGAAGATCACCTACTTGATTATTCTCACCTTTTGATTTCTTATGAGAATTAAGAGTCTAAAAGTAAGTGAATTTGAGCTTGTTATTTGTGAGTGGGGTGGTGTCTTTGTTCTAAGAAAATTTGATAAGTTGTTAAGTAAATAGGTAAGGTAAGTGTGAATATCAACCTGATCCATAGGTCTAAGAGACTCAACCCTCTTGATTCTTAGGATGATTCTCCCCAAAGTTAACGGGATACGCCTGAAATCCCTGTGACTCCAAAGAAAAAAGCAAGAGCTATCAAAAATTCCAAATGAGGTGTTATCAAATGAGCCTATCATCTAAGAGGCCAAATGATCTCAGAGGAGTTGGCCAAAGGAAAGCAGAAGAAAATTGACAAGCCAAAGAGGGAAGCTACAAGAAGGAATAAGTATCACTGAGCTTACATAAGATGTCATTATTCTCCCATTGAAGTCTTAGATGATTCTTTTAACAGTGAAGATGAGACTGATTCAAGTTATCGCGAGTATCTCATGGACATGATTGATTTGGTTGATTCTAAGGATGAGGTTGTGATGGCTACTCCACTTTCAATAAGGACCTCGAGCAGGCATACCTACTTTGATGTTGACAAGGCAAAGTAGCACCACATTCCTTCTCTGAGCTGGTGCTTTGTTTTTGGTCCTTTGTGCTAACTTACTTTCTTTGGCTGGTGTGTTGTGATATGGCTCTTTGTTTATTTATTCCTTCAATGTTAATGGTGACATTTCTCGATCTGGTGTGAAGATTTGCATGTTTTTCGTGCTGTGACAGTGACACCTTTTGAAGACTGGTGGATCTTCCCTGACTAATGACATTTTTGAGTTTTGATTTTGCTCTCCCATAACTTACAAATGATTGTTTGCAATTGATTGGGGAATATTCTCATTTTCTGGTGAAATTCATTTTGGAATGAAAGTGAAATGTAAGCGTAATTTAGCCCGATAATTGTTGCTCGCTTATTCTATAAAAGAGATTTCAACACTAATTACATGAGAGGTTGGTAGGTAGTTTATCTTGTAGGGGTTACACAAAAAAAAATGGATACTAATCTTTCTAGTAATATATTTTAGGGGTAAATCCAGTCAATACGTATATGGTTTTATAATAATAACAATGATATACATATAGTAGAAATGGTATGAAGTTTCTGCATATTAATCTGCTATGTACAAATTATACAGACTGTGAATAATATAATCAATGGTTATCTTATTTGTTTCTGTTGGTTTACAATGGATTTGTTGTGTTATTCTTGCTTATCATTTCAATGAGTGTTTGTAAATGCTTGAATATCACAATAGGTTTGGAATAAATCATGTATGAGGATGCTAGTAAGAAGTGAATTATGGAAACAATAAGTGGGAGTATTGTAATGTAGTATCTTCAAGGCTATGAGTATTGTCAGAGATAGAATTGTTATCTGGTCATATACTCTATCCCAAGAATATAGCACTGGTTTAGCAAAGTAATTATACTCCAGTTGTGGTAACCAACTCAACAATTGATCACAAAAATATAATCAACTTAGTTGAGAAGCTCTTTCTAGGTGTGTGTGAATATTAATAAATTACATTTTCTCTTGTTTAAGTTAAGTCACTATCATGAATCAATAAGCTGAATCTTTAGGGTATTGTGTCTCTTAAGTTACATTTAAGGAGAATCATTTTTTTGTCCTGTGTTTGATACTTATACACACCAGTATCTATAAACACAGTCTTTAGGATTACCCTCTTGGGTTTTATAGATCCCAAAGTGAAGAAGTAAAGGCCTAATAACCCTTACTTAAATGTTGGCTAATCCTTTCCCTTACTGATAATTGAATTTTGGCAAGTTCATAGGTATGTGGTAAGAATAAGTTTGGTTCTACAAAAATAAGCAACATAATGTAGTATGCCTTGATACAATATGATGGTTTATGTGAACGGACCAATGAATATTTTAGATGCACAATCTCTAACCAAATTATGACAAATAAAAGAATTGAGTCCATAGGAATTCTCACACATGAAAAATCATGAAGGTTGGATGAAATTCCATCATTATATTTTAATTAATAAAACACTTTGGTTTTCATTAAACATATATTCATCTCTAGAATTTAAATCTTATAGAAAATGGATTTGAAATCCCTTGTGAACTATAGTATATAAACATCTAAAGTATGCCCTTTATGTTCCTTATACACTTATTAACATGACTAAATAGACCTGAGAGCACAACCCAACTCCAATACAAATGGAGGCTAGCATCCAAATAAAATTAGAGAAACATGGAAATTGAATTTTTTATTTAAGGGACACACTTAAATCAACCTTACCAATGTCTATCATCTATTACCAAAAGGAAATATAGATGCGAGACTCCCATTCTACTCAATTTCATAGGGGTTTTAGGTTCACTATTAACACAATGAACTAGAATCTAGAAATAGAGGACCTAGGAAGATCTAAATAATTGATTCTAAGGGATAGGAAATAGAAGGATTGTATTAAGACATGTAATTCAAGAAACTATGCAACCTAAAGCTAGACATAGAAGCAATTTATTGCACAATAATTTAATGGCTAAAATAATGTAGCTCAAACTAAGGTCATAGAGATGCAAATTAATAAAGAATCTAAATTATGATATCTAGGGTAGAGTTTACCAAGAATAAAATTAGGGGAAAAAAATAGGAAGATAAAACAAAAATGATTTTTTTGAAGTAGCTAAACAACAAGACAAGTCTAAAGGAAAAACATAATGCTATACAAAACTTATGGTAGTTTTGTATCGATCAAATGTGGGAGCACAATTACAGAGACAAAAACACAAATGAATCTATAAAAATAATAAGTTGATAAAATCTAGGCTAATAACTACACATGTCACCCATGAACCAAGCCCAAAGAAAATAAACTAAGAAAAAATTATTTCCCTATCATGTACATGATAGTTTTATTTGAGTTAATCTTTCCTTTTCTAATGCTAGTAATTCTTCCTATCTAAAAATAGATATTCTTATAAACCAAAAAGAAATCATGAGCTATAGTAAAATAAGGAGTCATTTGAATTAATCTTATTTTCACTCTCTTGAGACAATAAAATCATCACACATCATGTATAAATTAGAAAAAAATGTGTTATCATAGTGATAGTCACATTTTAAGTCCATATAATGTGATTCCTAATTAGACATGTTGTTAAACCTAGTCTATCAAATTAGAAATAAAAATTCCTCATAATCCTATGTCTCAAAATAATCTTGATGGATAACTACTTTAGGTAAATCAAAAAGAAAATTAAAATCCTCATTGTTGCATGATTTAACGAAACATACCTAATTGCATATTTTTTCTAAAAACTAATATTTCCATTAGCATACCAAACAAAAATTCTCAATTGTGGGCATCATATTTGGATGAAAAAATCATGTTGACTATTAAGGCTACTAAAATATGATAATTTCATATATTCCAGACATGAAATCAAGTATCAAATAAAACCCATGTCCTCAACTAGCTCAACAATTAAAACACTAAAAACCTTAGGTTCCTTATGTTAATAACTAAGTTCTGCTAATTGTCTCTCTACTATAGAAGATTTATCATGAACTATTTAATAAATTTAACTAGTATAGTTGATGTCACTAATATCCTCTTCCTTCTTATCCTATATAAATATTCTCTATACCACACTCTACATGGGGATGTTTGTATGCATCCCACTAAATAAAGAAAGAGACATATGTAATGACTTGGTCTCCAACATCTATAACCTCAAGAGTAAAACCTTCATATTGAATTCCTATATTCACATATTATGAAAATATATAATTTATGAAAAAATATTATCAATTTGTACATCCTTTAGGATACCTCTATCTTATTTTGTATGAACACTAACATGTGTAGCTTTCTCACATTGAACATCTAAATTTTAAGGTGGAAAAGGTGATCCTAAGCCTAACCACTAGAATCAATGCATTTTCCAAAGGGGGGTGATGTGTTCACCTTAACATTGGGGAAATCCAAATCTACACAAGAGATGAATAATTGACTAACAATTATCCTACCCTCGGATCTGAATTCTGATAATTGAGGGTTGGAAATTGATTTTTGATGAAAATACAATGATGCAACTAACTATAAAAATGCACTATTTTGAGATGAATAAAGAAAAAATAAGAACTGACAATCAAAATTAAAGAATACAAATGAGCATAACAGACACTAATGCACTTGTGATTCAAATTTGAGTTGATTTTTGGTGGTTAAGGGTGCCAAGAAGCCCTAGAATGGGAGTATAATAAAATTAAAAATATTCCACATGCCTCATGTGCTTTTTCTAATCTTCTTCATTTCATACCCCATTGTCAAATCTTCATCTATTACTAAGATAATGCAGTTTTTGTATCTTGTCAACTTGTAGGTTTATGATGCATGAATGAGAAAATCATCTTCAATATTCCTCCAATATTCTTTAGATATACAACCTAAAAAATTAAACAAAGAGGAAGGGTTGTGCCATATATGTTGGTATTTCCACCTCTAAAATGGAAAAATTTATGATAAATGAAGAATATCCTTTTGAGGGATAAAGGATAAATAATAATGAATAATGAATTGACAATTTTTTGTAAGTCACTACTCATATTTGATCTCTTTTATAGGCTGAAATCATACTCATCACCTCCAAGGATTGATTACAATTCAGCTTGATTGATTTGAATACATACAAGCATTAGTACTCACAGACAAAATGCATGCATATACATGAACAAACTTACATAAAACTTGACATGATGCTTGAATATTGAAATGCTAAAATAATTTTGCAAATTTTTTTTCTCTTGATTACTCTTGAATTGATAATAATTTCTTTTTAAAATTATGAAAATATTGTGTATTTATATGCAACTCTTCTAATTTCTTTAAAACTAAATCCTGATAATCAACAATTAGGATTTGAGTTTCAAATAATAAATTACCAACACTGATATTTTTAAATTTGGAGCCAAATTAAAAGGTCTAGGGTGCAAGGCACACTAGACTAGATCTCACTTTTTTCAAGATCCAAAGTGTCAGGGGAAAAATATTATATGCATGCTTAGGTCTTCCACATTTGATTTTCTGATAAATGATAAAATAGGCCAATGAATGCATAATTTAGGAAACTAGGTTCATAATTAGGTCCAAGCACTTATGGGGGAGAAAAACCTATTATGAAATTACCAAGCAAGGCAACTTATGATGCTACATTTAGTCTCCACTTGAGTGAGAGCATGAACTTATGCTCAAACTCATACTTCAGTAAGAATATGTCAAGAGGGGTCCAATTATCCAAATATTAAAAACATGTGGTGACACTAAATCTAGGGGAAGTGTGCAAGCCCCTAGGATTCAAGATCCCATGACAAGACAATGTAAAGATAAAGGAACACACATGTATGAAATGCAACATGATAACACAAAGTATACATGATAAAAATGATGAAAAAAACAAAATAATGTAAACATAATGCAAATGCAAATGAAGCATGTAAAAAGGTACGTATGACAATCATAGACTAGAAAGTACCATAGAAATCTTACTAGGATCCATATCCAAGGTGTTCATGAATCACAAGAAAACAAAGTTTGTTATTTTCTATTTGAACCATGAACCAAGGCACCATAGGCTAGTGAAGTTTGATATTCAAGTGAGCCTTCTAAAAAGGGTAGAAAAATGAGAAACACACAAGGCCTAGTGAGGATCAACTTTCACTAGGTGTGTACCCATGTCAACCATACAAAAATTTATAGTCCATATAATTATGATAAGATACTAAAAAATGATCAAAATTCCAATGCAATGCATCAATAAGTCCAACATGTGTGAACAAAGTGAAGCACATAATGGAATGTATTTCAATCCCACCTTAAAGTAATTGCTAAACCCCCTTATGTACACAATTCCTTTAATCCAGAACAAAAGATTAAATGTAATATGATAAGGTCATGAGAGATTATTTGGAAATCCCTATGCCAATGATATGTTTCCAAATAAAGGTAGCTAACAACAAGGGTTTGCCCCCTCTAGCATCAAAAAAAGTAATGCTTTTTCACGCTTAGTTTGGGAATTAATAATTAATGATAAAATGTACTTATTTATGCCTTATTTATGGTGTTGTAAAGTGATTTATTACATATTCACATTAATCTAAGGCCTTATTAAATAGTTTTGGTCAATTATAGATAAAATTGTCCCCTTTACTTCAAATCCAAGCCTTATTTATTACAATTTCCAAAGGATAAATCCCAACAATCATTAATAATATTTCACAACATTTAATTTTCAAGGCTTGTGTCCTAGGTTTGTGACCTAGGACCCATTTTCCACCATGGGAAAATGGGTCTTGGTTAGGTCCTAGGACCCCCTTTTGAGATGAAAATTCATAATTTCAAAAATTGGTCCTTGTAAAGTGTGCCAGGACCCATTCGCCACGAGTGGCTTGAATGAGTCCTCCTTAATAGGACACCCCTTTTTTGGCATATTTGAGGTGGGTTTTTGATGTTATTTCACCTCCCTAAAGCTAGATCTTAAGAAATTGTGTTAGGACCCATTCGCACAAGGTGGAGAATGGGTCCTCCTTGCTTAGGACCCCCATTTTTTAATTTATTTGTGGTGGGATTTTAACAATTTTGAATTCTAGATCTGATGTTGGCTTGGATTATTTGAATTTTGGGCTTAATCCTTAGGTTTAGTATAAATATAAGGCTAATTTACATAATTTCATCCTAGATATTCATAAGCAATAAATAGTACGTGCTCACAAGAGCATTCTAGAGTTTTTCAAGGGTATTCAAGGGGAAATTATTGAAGTTTTATTGCAGCAATTCAAGATTATATCATCAGGTCAAAGGTATAGTACATCAAGCATGTTTTTGAGCTAGTGTTTTGAATTAGGATTGAAGATCTATTTGCAAGTATTGATTCATATCCAATTCATGGTCAAGATCTACATTCTACATGGTCACTTCATGTTAGTTTGCAGATTTACATTCCAAGGTATCATTATTTCATTGTTTAATCATAAGGTTTAATTACCTAAAATGGGTTTGAAAAAGGAAAAACCCTATTCCCTAAAAATCAACAAGTTTTTCTCCTCTTGGATGTGTGTTTGTAGGTTTCTAGGTTGAAGATCAAGTGGAGAACAAGATTGAAGAAACATGTCAAAGTTGTCAAGTTGCAAAGTTACCATCTACATTGCAAGATTACAAAAAGAGCTCTACATACTTTTTCTTAGAATTTCGAAAGTTGATAACTAGGGAGCTTGAAGTGTAGATATCAAGGAACATAACCTAGAAATCAGTTTTCCAAAACCCTAATAGGGACCCATTCGCCACTAAAGGCGAATGAGTCCTCAGTCAGACCTGAAGCAGTGAACATCTAGAATTTGGAGTTGTAGACTAAGAGGAACAAAACCCAACAAGCACTTTCTAGAAAGTCTAACATGGACCCATTCACCACTAAAGACGAATGAGTCCTCAGTGGGCCTCAAAACATCACTTTTTCAACAAGGTACAAATTATTTGAGCCTCTCAAAACTTCCCTTATTGTTTCTATAACAATTAGGATTAGTTTCTGTTGGTTATTTAGGAATTTTGGCCATCATAATTGAATGAAACATCAAAGAAAAATTAGGTGCATCCATTTGATTGATCTCATTTATGGTGCACCGATTTTTCTTCATTTCATTTTGGTGAATCTAAATTATTGAACATTGTAGTTTTTTTATTTTGAAGTCTTTCTTTGCATCCTAGGTTAGATCTTGCATTCATTTTCATTGAATTAGATCTCATTTAGGGTGTCCTAGTTTTCATTAAAGTTTCCATCTCATCTAGGGTTTTAGAATTTCATTGTTTTGTATTCTTTAAATATAAAAAATACAAAAAAAAACAAGTCATTTTGCATATCATTTAGATCACATAAATTTGCATTTGAAAATAAAAACAAAATTGCAATTCAAATTAGGTATTTACATTCATCATTTTACCACCTTTTCAACTTGCATTTCATATTGCATTTCTATAAAATCTAAAACTGAAGGTTATTGTTACAAACCTAAAACTGAAAGACATTGAAAAAAGCATAAAATTTAATAATAAAAAAATTTAAAAACCCTAATATAGGATCCATTCACCACTTGGGGCAAATGAGTCCTTGATTAGACCTGAACTGCATCTTTTGGCATTTGAAACTCACTAAAAAACACTTAAAAATCAGTAAAAACATTTCAAAAATCCTCATCTAGGACCCATTTGCCACTAAAGGTGAATGAGTCCCTAATTAGGTGTTGATCTAATTTTTTTGGAATATAAAATCTCTATTTTAGGCTTCTATTTGCTGATGTTACATTTCTGTTTTAGTTTTTTGGTTTTCTATTTCATTAAATTCATTGAATCTAGCTTAATTTTCTTCATTTAGGGCATTATTAAAATTCAAAATGGCATTTACAACAATTCATTTTCAGTCTATTGTTGTAGTGTAATAAAAAAATTACCTTGTTTTAAGTCTAAAAATATGAAAATGTTTACATTTCTAAAACTTTGCATAATATGGATCAAAGTAATTTTTACTTTTGCATACACAATGCTTACATTCATGAAGCTTTGCATAAGTTTGATAAAAGTTCTCTTCACTTTTTGATACACATTGTTTGCATTATGAAAGCTTTTCATAAATTTGATAAAAGTACTCTTCATCTTTGGATATACATTGTTTATATTTGTGAAGCATTGCATCTTCAAAAGAGGCATCGAAAGCTTTGTTTCTTTGTAGGTTTCAAGCTAATAGTTTGTTTGTAGGTGCAAGCTAATGGATTTTCATGTTCATTCTATAGAGAACTTATAATGGTGGTGAGGGCATGGGAAGATCCATTCTCTAACTATATTGAAAGGGAGAAATTGCAATCACTTTTCAAGGTGAATTACTCGTTGGTGTTGAAGTTTGTCAAAACAATTATCAGTGAAGAGATTATTCATATAGATTCACAAAAAATTATTTCCCAGTGAACCTCCTATCTATCTTCCTATCCAATATTCTTGATTTGGTGGAGAACTATAATACTCTGCAAGTAATAGCAAACAAGGTGGTTGTCAGGCATTACGTGGAGGATAATGCTTTGCTAAAAGGGGTGCAGCAATACGATTTCAACAAGAGAGATGAATTTGTGGGGGGACTATTTCCTCGATACTTTCTCCATCATAAGGAAAGGTATGTAGGAAATTGAAGGAATGATTCTATCTAATATGCATGATTCTTCATCCTTTTTGAATCAAGCACTTAATAAATATCACTTTGAGTTCAATTGGGAGGAAGAGGATCAATTTAAAAGGATATATCAAGCCATTTATTTCCTTAAAGCTCATTATTTCATTCAAGGTCGGTAAGTGTTTGGTAGGACACTAATTTGCAAGGGTAATAGAATGGCTCCTCAAGTTCTAGATATCAATATTGCAATTCACTCATAGGAAATTGCAGCAAATCAAATGAGGGTGCTTTCTCAAGGAGTACAAAATTAAAACTTAGTTTACTACCCTCGTAGGGGTGGTTTTAAATTTGGTTCATTCTAGTGTTATAAATTTAGGGAGGGTTTGTAAATAGCATTCAGTTAGTGTCATATGTTAATGCATTCAATGCTTCAATTAGTTTTTTGTATATGATGAATATGTTTAGGGTTATATATGGGGAAATAGCAGTGAATATGGGTATTTCTTAGCATTTTAATGCTTTTGATAGAGGCATCCATTTTTGGTATATTGGGTTGTTGTATTGGGGATATGGGTGGCAGATAAATACTCCTAATATATGTATATTTTGAAGACTCTTCTCTTTGCCATTTCTGGCAATTTTATAATCAACGAGCTTTATATTAATATATTATATAGGCACATAGACTTTCTCCTAAAAAAATCATTTTTTGGTCAAACAATGTTAATATCCTACCTTTCTAAACATGCTAAGAAAAAGTCCATCCCTCACACTCATAAGAATGCATTAGTAAAAGAGAATACAATGGTGGACAATCATAACAATCAATTTTTTTCTTTTCCTTATATCTCTCCTATTTGTGATGAAGATATTTTAGTGTTAGAAGATCAAACCAATGAGAGTTATGAGATTCCTATTTGTCTCTCTTCCCTTACCTCTCCTACTAGGAAAAAACATTATTGAACAAGAGAATTCCATCATCGATGACTCCCCTACTTGTGATGAAGTTATTTGAGAAGAGCCAAACATTGAATGTCATGAACATCTAGTTTGTATCTCTCCTGAAAAATCTCCTACTAGGGAAGATATCATGGTGGATAAAAATGACAACATTAACAATAGTGATGTGACTTCCTTAGATGATGGTGAAAATATGACACTAGACTCCCCTTCATTAGAAAGACATCAAATTGAAACCATTGAGGTTATGAATGCACAAGTGTTGGTTAGATCCCCCTTGATTATTGGACCTCCTAAATACCTTGTGGGACATCCTAAGAATCCTCTAATTCTTTACCCACCCTGAAAAAAACCACAAGTTCAAAACAAACCCATGCTTATCCTTGAACCACCAAAAAACAAGCCTTCACTTGATGATGGTAATGTTTCACAAAAAAATGGTTATAATAACATTGCACATACCTACAATACAAAGAACAATAGGTAAAAATAAACAACTCATTTTTCATTACCTTTTTCTAACCCTATTTTTCCTAGTGCTCCTCATTTACCTATGAACAGTGGAAAGGAATATAATCTTGTTGAACAACTTAAAAATACTCCCATTAAGATATCCTTATAGGATCTTATTAAAACCTCACCTAATTATCATAGCATGCTTCAAAGGTCCTTGCAACAAGTTATGATTCCTCCTAACACTAGTTCAAATGATGTGGCAACAATAGTTCAAGGAATCAATGAGATAAACATAGATATTTTTTTTCAACGGAGAGAGTTACCTTCCTTAGAAATTTAGAAGAGACATGAAGCTTTCAATATAATAGTCTATGTTAATTGAATCACAATAAAATGAACACTTGTCAACAATGGTTCAGCCTTGAATGTGTGTAGTGTGAGCCTTTTGGAAAAGATAAAAATGAGTAGAATCAATATTAAACCCGATTCTTTATCTATCCATGGATTTGATAATTTAGGAAAACAACCGCTCAAAGTCATCACATTACCAATTAAAGTTGGGAAAGTAACATTACAAACTCTAGCTCACATTATGCCTGACGATCTTTCTTACAATCTCCTCTTAGGAGGACCTTGGATTCATGAAATGAATGGTGTGCCTTCTAATTTGCATCGTGTCATGTGTAACTATGGGGATTTTCCTAGGGTTAATAGATATCTAATGCATTAACATAAAACCCAAAGTAATAATGAAGTGCAAAGGAAAAACATGAAAACAACATGAAAAGATCTCACCAAATGTCTTCAATCTCCATGGCTGACCTCCATTACATCTTCTCAACTTGCTGCAAATATGATGTCTCCCTTGGATTTATAATGAGCAATATAATGACAATGACGATCCCTAAGCAAATGTTGAAGGATTTGAGATGACAATATGCAATACTAAGCTGCAATGCAACTAGTAAGCATCTCAACTATGTCTAAATGAGATGTAACTATGCCTATGACAAGATGAAAATGATGCAAGATGACAAGATAGCATGAAAATAACAAGAGTTCCTAAGACAAGAGTGCATAAAATGACAATAACCTGAGATGATAAGATGCCATGAGATGAGAAAATGAGACCAAAATTGCCATTTTAAAGTGTATACCTTGGAATTCCTACTGCTCTAAATGTGCAAATCTAACTAAGAAACATGAATAACAAAATACCAAGGACACCTCAAGATTAGCCAAAAGAGTGGTTCAACGAAAAGGAATGCAAATAAGATAAAACACAAATACTTTTACCTCCCTTGTTGTTGATACCTCTTTGATTGGCCCTTGCTTGGATTGGTTGTGTGCTCCTTAGATGATGGATTGAATGACTAAAATGCAAGCTTCAATATGCAAAATGATGAACAAAGATGGTTGAATGGTTGAAAAAGGCTTGAGGATTCAAATGGACAGCATGTAGTTATGAGAGTGCAAAGTGTTCTAAAATGCCCTTGAGGAGGGGGGTATTTATAGAGGATCTTGAATTCTGTAGAGAATTCAATGGTCAAGATTGCTCCAACAAGGCCAAGATGAAGGGCTATGGTGGGTTGAGAACCCACAAGCCCTCACATCTTGACATGTGGAGGGTGAAGTGGACAAGGGTGGATGAGATGGAAATGAGTTGTCAAAAAGGTACATGAGGTGGAAAAGGACATGCACCTTGGGGGATGAGAGGATTTCCACAAAAAGGGATTTCTTGTCCCCAAGTGGGAGTGAAAGGGACATTTGAGGAATTTTAGAATTTCTCAAAAATCTACATGGGAAAAGAAAAGGTGGTTAGATATGTGAAATAAAAATTCACATTCATAAGATGATCTAGAGGATAAAAGGTGGGCTCCAAAAGGTGGGACTTGGTCACATGTGGAGATTGTGACAAGTCCAAGGTTGGTCACATGTGGAGATTAGACAAGTCCAAGGTTCTAGAAGCCTTGGAAAGGAGGGGAATCTAGATAAATAAAAGAAGAATTAAAAATTCCTTGGAGAATGATTAGGCTTTAATTAATCAATAATTAGAAGATAAATAAGGATTACAAAGCCAACTTGCAAAAGTTGGAGGATGTGACACATCCTAATCAAGGATTAGGCATGTGCACATCCTTAATGAAGAGATTAGGAAATGGATTAGATTAGGTGAAAATGACATGTGAGGAATTAAATAAATGTAATATTTATTTAATTTATTTGATGAAAAGAGGATTAATGAGGGTAAGGTATTTAATTATTAATTAAATACCTTAGGGATTTGGCAGAATTAAAGATATTAATTAAATAATAGTAATATTATTTAATTAACTCCTGATAAGAGGATGTTTAGATCTAAAAGTGATAATTTGATAAATTAAGTGTCCAATTTGATGTCTACATTTTTCTCTTTGATATGAAAGTGAAGTAGCATCATTTCAAAGAATATTAAAATATAGAACCTAGAAGAAGATGGTTAGATTGAAAAAGATGCCCCAGTCATCCAAAGGAGTGACTAGGAAGGAAGATGATGGGGATGAAGGTGAAAGTTAGGGATGAATGATGCCCCCTCGAGAGGACATGCGGGTTGAAGAGAACACGTGTGTGCTCTCGAAATAGATGATGTGATGCAAGTGGAGATGAGGAAGATGATGCAAGGTGATGGGGAAGAGAGTAAGTGATGGAGATGGATGAAGCACAAATGGATTTCAAAAGGTGATGTTGCCTCAGTCAAGGTACAAGCCAAAATGGGTTGATGATGGATGGAGGGTTGTCAATGAGGGAATGAAGGATCCCAAAACAACACGAGGATAGGGAAGGATACATCCCACTGAGTGGTATTGATGAGGGAAGGATACATCCCAAAACACTACTAAAGGATAGGGAAGAATACCTCCCGATGATGATGATGAAAGTGTTGTTGATGAGGGAAGGATACATCCCAAAACAACACCAAAGGGATAGGGAAGAATACCTCCCGATGATGATGATGATGAAAGTGTTGTTGATGAGGGAAGGATAAATCCCAAAACAACACCAAAGGGATAAGGAATGATACTAACAGATGATGATGATGATGACGGGTCAAGGCTGGTAACAAGATTGGGGACAAGACCACGGATTTGAGTTGTGCGAGATTGAACAGATAAGGAGAAGATTGATTTGTGAGATTGAAGATTTGGTTCGATATCAAAAGATTTGGACTGTAGATGGACGAAAGCTCAGATTGGGATGAGATTAAAGCTCAGATGAGGATTGGATTGAAGACTAGAATGGTTGAAGGATATGATTGGATTGATTCTACACCGAGTTCCGGAGTTTAAAAGGGCATAAGATGTTGACAAGCAGATTTTTCTCGATTTGGCAATTTTCAAAAATTGTCAAATTTTGCCATTTTAGGAAACCTCATGGATAGACTTTTGGGAGTCCCAATTTTTTTTCAAAAATACCCATTGGGGAGATAAGATGAATTGCCAACTAACATCCCAAATTTGAGATATGCATTTTGAGTTATGAGTGAAAACAATTTTTCAAAATGCTGGAGAAAAACACTAAATTGGGATTTTGAGGGTCAAGATGAAACTTTAAGGCCCCAAAAATGGGTCAAAACGGGTTCCAACAGCTTTCAAAGAAACCGGTTGGAAATCCACTC